>JAMKQA010006079.1:0-30040 GCA_024699735.1 Posidonia australis | reverse complement strand
CATATCAGCATTTGAGCATAGGTCCCAACTGTGTTTGTACTTTATCGGGTAAACAGTTTTGCCAAAAGCGAAATACCTACATTCTAGTATTTCCATACCAGGGTGAAGTTTGACTCTGATCCTGGAGAACCCCAAAGTCTTCACAGAATCAATGGACAAGTCTACCTCCAGCAAATCAGCAAAGCTAGCAACCATGTGGCGAAAAATATCCACATTCCAGAGGTGATGGGGGATCCCTTCGAGCCGAATCCAGACTCCTTCTTCCTTTAAGTTACAGATTGCATTAGAATTTGGTGTCCAAGGGATGAAGGAGGCAGAAATCATCTGGAGCATGCGTCCATAGGTGTTGAGAGAGTCATTCCTACTTTTTACAGAAGGGAAGACTAAAAGGTACTTCCCAGGAGAGAAGGTCTGCACAGCAATTTCTGGGGCATCAGCCCAGTGAGTCATGATGTGTTCCTCTAAAGATTCCTTGGTGAGGTTGGGAGAATGGGCAGTGATGATAGCACTGCGGGACAGGTACTGATATCGACTGCAAACAGCCTCAGTAGGAGGTAGCACAGTTGGGTTCTGTGGTGAAAGCCCAACAGGATTCATAGGAGAAGGGTGGGGAGGAGCCATGTATGATTCCTGAAAGTATTTGCAGAGAGCTACAGAATGAGTTGGGGATTTACATTTAAAACAAGAACCATTGTATTTACAAAATCTTTTTTCGTGCCCCTTTAAGCCACATCTAAAGCATCTACCCTGAAGTTTGCAAAAACTTACCCAAGGAGGTCGGATTTTATGTCTAGAGATTTTTTCCCAGTCCCCACTCTGATCTTCGTGAATCAAAGAGCTACAACACGAAGCAGCAGTCACATAAGAAGAAGAAGAAGGAGAACGTCCGCCAACAGTATAGACGGGTGGAGAAGACTTAACAGGAGACGCAAGGACCGCGTATCGAGAGCCAGAGCCAGGATATCGTCTGCTAGTGGAGAAAGTATGGGAGGAGGACGAGGAGGAGCAGCTTCTTTTTTTTCAGTGTCAAAGAAAATCACTTCGTCAGAGATATTACCCACATGCGAAGAAGGTTGCAAGGTCTCAAGGTTAGAGGAGTATGGCACGCAATTAATTTGAGCCACGCCACTATTCCCAGAAGCTTTGGGAGAACAACCGTCAGCAGGCACTAGGTGTGAAAACAGTTACCACAGGTTCAGAGTAATTATCGATGAGATAATTATAGAGATGATGTTGCTTATTCGCAATATTGGTGCTAACCAAGGAATGCTTAGTATCAGAAGACAAGATAATAGCATTATTAGAGAAATCTTCGTCAACAAGGTTTAAAACCACTCGCGGGGGAGTCCATTGGGAAGCGAAAAAGGTATGCTCACTAAGCATACAAGGGGGTGTCTCGCAGTCAATGTGATGCGACGTGCTACTGTTTACTAGACGTGCAGAAGTGCAACCGTAAGAGGGTTCCTGAGAAAATGAAACGACCACCGCAGTCTCCACAGTATTATCAAATTGATAATGGTTGATAAAATTTTGCTCAGACGAAACATTAGCGCTAACATAGGTATAGTTAGAACCAATGGGATAATTATTAGAGTTAATAGAAGAAAAAGTAGAAAGAAATGGCGGATTATACAAAATGTAGTTCTAAACAGAGGATGAGGGTATTTTTGGAAAGCTTCCCAGTGAGGCTGCCACTGGGGAGCCCCGCCCCCTCCCGTCATCGGAGATAGATCTTCGGTGAGCATCGACCATCGTGTTCATCTTCATAGTAGAAGGATCGAGATCAGGACAGAAGCATACATCAGAAGCAGAGGGAATAGTTTCCCCCAATAAGAATCTAGAATCCATCGTGCCACAAGAATAAGTAATATTATCAGGCAGATTTTTGCTTGAAAGGGTTTCAACTCGGGCAATCCTAAAATTATTTCCTTTGCCCGTATTTGGCTTACGGAGATAATGCCAGGAAATATTGGGAAAGTAAAGTGAACATTCCACAGCGAAATCATCAAAAACACAACAGGATCGCAGATTGTTATAACAACCAAAAACTATATTCCACGAACAATGCATAGAATCCAAAATAACATTAGGACGATTATTGCATAAGGATAGTAAAATAGGGGAAGAACCCGTAGATATATGCATAGATAAAAACCTTCCCGATTTGCTCCAAGCAAATCTAGATCCAGTCGACAGATCGTCGACTGGACAATGGGAAACAGGTATAGCGGGGGAACCAGTGGAGGGAACTGGTCCAGGTCCGAGAGGAGCGAAAGATACCTCACCGGAGCCACGTACCTGCCCATGTGATTTCTGCCTGTATCGTTTCTTAGGGCGCCGAGATCAATCCAGAGGTAGAGGAGTTTCAGGAGAGTCCTCTTCGAGGAGGTTGGATTTGAAGGCTTCCTAGTCAAAACGCATTGCTTGACGCAACAGATCTGAAGATTTGAGGTGACCGGAACCCTGAGATCGCCCACGACGGTGACACATGATTTCTCGCTTGTTTTCTTTTTTTTAGATCAATTTTGCATAACCGTGGAGCTGTTAACTACTGGAATTTTTCACTTGCTTCAAGTCCTTCGTAATTTGAATGCAAAACTTCCAACAACACTGCAGCAGAGTGCAGAGAATCATGTTTCGTTTCGCGAAACAGAAGATCCAAACGTAGATGGTCTTTGTCAAGGAATTTAAAACATAAGAGTGGGGAACGTATAATTAGAACCACATGTCATGAGTTTAACTATCGTAATTTACCAAATAAATTTGAAGAAAATACTACAAAAATAACAATAGGATGAGTGAGACTCGTTTTTGAAACGTCTGCAAGATTATCAAACGCAGACTTCTTGTACTCTTGTTGTTGTATTTTATTGTTATTTTCATTGCATATTTCAAGAATAAGATACGCATGTCAATTGCAAAAAACAATCTCTATCTATCCCAATTTGCCCAAAAAACACACAACCTCAAATATATTAAACATATTGTGGAATAATACCACCACCGACTCTGCCACCCGTAATTGTCGATTCTCATTCCCAACCCGACCTCCACACATGGGCCCCAGCCTACATTGATCCACTCATCCACCGTCCCCACCCAACACCACCAACGGCCACGATCCACTCTCAACCCGTCCGATCTGGTGGGATCCAGTTAATCTTATATAGTGGGCGCGGGTGCAGCGGAAACCGAGTAGGACTAAAGCATTCCGCCTATTATTCCGAATCCAGACCCTGATCTCGACCTCTCCTCTTGCGTTCCTTTAACTCGAGATCCGACGAGTTGGGGGAACCCTAACCCTAGATTACCTTTCTTCCTCTCGCAGACGCAGCCTCCTCCTCGTCCTCCAGACCTCCAGTCCTCCTCCTCTGCGGTGATCGCCTGTCGTAATCAACACCAACCAACCACAACTAGGTGATTAGTTGCCCTCCCATCTCCCCATGTTATCCACTCCCGATTCGTTCCTTCGTGCGCTTCTTCGTTTTCGATTTTTCTTTCTCGGGTGATGCGTTGTTCACTGGACTGGTTTTGGTGGCGTTTTTTAGGGGAAAGGTGGGGTTTTTTTTTTTTCGGTGGGGAAGAGTGATCTACTTGTGGGGTTTTGTTTTTTGATCGGATTTTCCTCTGATTTTTTATTGCAAGGATGAGCTGATACGTCTCTTTAGTGGGATGATCGATTGCCTTGTCTGGGGGTTTTCTTCTAGAGTGGTGTCTTTTTGGTTGGGTTTTTTGTTATTTGTTGTTGGATTTGAGACGCCTTTTGATCTGAAGGCAATATAGTTGTATTAGATGTGACTTCATGAATGTAATTCTGCTTACGTTCCTTTTTGATCGAGTGCTGCGGGGTTTTTGAAGTTTTCACTATTCCTGCATGTGCTTTGTGTTAATTACGTTCAAGATTGTTTTTTTTTTCGATTATTTTTGTATGATTCCCATTATCTAGATATCACTGTCGAATTTCGATGCTCTTATTGTCTGAGTCGGTATTGGATTTATGCTCCAAGCAGATCAATGGCTAACTTTAACTATGTAATATATGACTGTTTAATCGACCACATCTATATTGTATATTAGTTTGGCATTGTATTCTTTTTAATGTTTGAATTTGATGGTAATGACATCTTTTCGTTGAATTCTAAGTTTTATGTTAATTTCTTTTCACGAATCTATTATCTTAGCTGTCTCCACCTACTTTATATGCATTTGAGATTTTAACTGAATCAGCCGGGTATAATATTTGATCTGTGTAATCTTCAGGAACTTAGTCGCTTCCATCCTTTCAATTGAATGACCTTTTTGCAGTCCATTATAGCCAAAATGCCTTTGTTATTTTTTTTTGTTTCATTTGCATATAAATCTGATCAGATAAAAGGATTGGTTTGCAATGATGGTACTTATGTATCATCAATCATTGCTGCCTTTGTTTGCATGAAATCAATTTGATTCTGCCGGTGACACTTGTTAACTTGCAGAGGCTTCATTCTGTAGCCCTTGCATAAGTAGCCTCCAGTCATTTACTCATATTCAGTTTGTTCAATAAAGTGAAAATTCGAGCTGGTTTTATTTTCTTCATTTTGATAAGTAGCCTCCAGTCATTTACTCATATTCAGTTTGTTCAATAAAGTGAAAATTTGAGGTGGTTTTATTTTCTTCGTTTTGAAACATGGGTAAACTATTCATGAGATTGTTGATTGATATTCTTGGAGTTTGATGCAGGTATCTATGTTTCAGATATATTCTTCATTCTTCATAATTTGACATGTTGTCCTGTTGTACTTTGCATGTACTAGCAATCATGGCTGGGATGGCTGCTGAAGGTTCTCAATTTGATGCTCGTCAATATGATGCCAAGATGAATGACTTGTAAGATATTTCCTAATATGACCTTTTGGTAGTTAGATAACTTTTCGTGTTGTATAATTGTTACTGTATTATCTTATATATGATATTCATGCTTCAATATTTGCTACCTTGACGGTTTTAGGCTTCAAGCTGATGGACAGGATTTCTTCACATCTTATGATGAGGTTTATGAAAGTTTTGATGCCATGGGTTTGCAAGAAAATCTCCTCCGTGGAATTTATGCTTATGGTAAACCATTATTAATTTTCATAGTTTTTATGATTCTTCATGATGTTTATGCAAACTAACGTGTTAAATAAAATATTCTTTCACAGGTTTTGAGAAGCCTTCTGCAATTCAGCAAAGGGGAATTGTTCCCTTCTGCAAGGGTCTTGACGTAATTCAGCAGGCACAGTCTGGGACAGGAAAGACTGCCACCTTTTGCTCTGGAATTCTGCAGCAACTTGATTACACATTGGTCGAGTGCCAGTCTTTGGTTCTTGCCCCAACCAGGGAACTTGCACAGCAGATTGAGAAAGTCATGCGAGCACTTGGTGACTACTTGGGCGTGAAAGTTCATGCTTGTGTTGGTGGAACTAGTGTTCGTGAAGATCAACGCATCCTTTCCAGTGGGGTACATGTTGTTGTTGGCACTCCTGGTCGAGTGTTTGACATGCTGAGGAGACAGTCCCTTCGCCCTGACTATATCAAGATGTTTGTATTGGATGAGGCTGATGAGATGCTTTCACGAGGTTTCAAGGATCAGGTCATTTTTAACTAGAGCTTGTGCTTATGCAATCCCTTTTTTTAAAATTTCTTTTTATAGTTATGTATTCAGATAGTTTTGTGGTTCTGTGCTTTTCTGTTATTGTACTTTAAATTCCTGCTTCCCTTTGTTTGTTTACCTATTGATCCATTCAAGCTCTAAATGTGATACTCCCTGCTTGGTATTTGTGTATGTTATATATATGAAGATAAGCTATTTTTACGACTTTGAAGCTTAATAACTTGGTTATTTTACACTGTAGATAGTAAAATAACACTGCTTTATTGCTTGTTGATCTTTGCATCTAAATGTGGTTGGCGTGGTTTGCTTTTATGGTCTTTTGTTATTTTTGTCTGTTAATTTTTCCTCGGAATTCCAAAAGGCATTATTTGGATCCATTATGGTGGGTTTTTAGTTTCATACTAATATCTCTGTTTTATAAAGTATACTGGTATCGTCTTTCCTGTAATTATACTTTATGGTCCATACAAGAAATCTGGCTTGTTTGGTTGCACTTGAAGTCTGACAAGAATTTATGGTAGGTTGCAGATGTGCGTGAGCCATCTAGATTTGTATTGGAATTCGTACTATTGTTGTTCCCCTGAGGGGTTGCACTATAGTTTTTGTTAAAGTTTTTTTTGAAATCAGTAGATATATTTTTTTTTCTCCTTGTGGTCCGTGAGAATCAAACCTCGGAGGGAAGTGTGAGTTACACTCTCCTTAACTAACTGCATCATAGCAATTGGTTAGTTTTTTTCTCCCCGAGGGGTTACTATAGTTTTTGTTAAAGTTTAGCTGCTTGCTTTTGGGTAGCCATCTATTCTACTCTTTCGTTGCAACTAGGACTGAAGCTTTTTTCGAGAAATTAATTTATTATTACTTCTAACATTCATTTCCCTGTCAGATCTATGACATTTTCCAGCTCCTTCCTTCCAAGGTTCAAGTTGGAGTCTTCTCTGCTACCATGCCTCCTGAGGCCTTGGAGATCACCAGGAAATTCATGAACAAGCCTGTGAGGATTCTTGTGAAGCGAGATGAGCTTACCCTTGAGGGTATCAAGCAGTTTTATGTCAATGTTGAGAAGGAAGAGTGGAAGCTAGAGACACTCTGTGATCTCTATGAAACTTTGGCTATCACCCAAAGTGTCATCTTTGTGAACACTCGTCGCAAGGTTGATTGGCTCACTGACAAGATGAGGAACAGGGACCATACAGTGTCAGCCACTCATGGTGATATGGATCAGAACACCAGGGATATCATCATGCGTGAATTCCGATCTGGATCTTCCCGTGTTCTAATCACCACCGATCTTCTTGCCCGTGGTATTGATGTTCAGCAAGTGTCACTGGTCATCAATTATGATTTGCCGACTCAGCCAGAAAACTATCTCCATCGTATTGGACGAAGTGGACGGTTTGGTAGGAAGGGTGTTGCTATAAACTTTATCACTCGTGACGATGACAGGATGCTGTTTGATATCCAGAAGTTCTACAATGTGGTGATTGAGGAGCTCCCGTCTAATGTTGCGGATCTCCTCTGAAGAGTTTTTGAAACAAAACTTGGTCATTTGGTATTTTATCCGCATTAGGTTGCTTAAATTTTGTTCCGTCAAGGTCTTCCAACTTTTCTAAGTGTCTTATTCTAGGTATATTTGCAAATGATGGGGCATCACTGCAGGATTTCCTTTGCCATCTTTGCAAATTTTGTAGCTGCTAGGGCTTTGTATGTCTTCGTGAACTGTGGAGTGGGATCTCTTCAATATTTTGTTTGGTTTTTAATTTGTGTTATATGCACGAGGATGCTCTTAATTTATTAATGGTTTTATATTTAGTTGTGTTATCATTTAATTCCATTTATTATGCATTTAGCAGTTTAGGTTGTGGCTCAATGGCTGCTGTATTCAGCAGTTCTCAATCTTTCAGCTCCATTTGTTTTAATTAAACCTCGTACGTGTCTGAAGGAAATATTTAGGTGGTATTGGCTCTGTAATGTAACCTTTTTGGTGGGTGCTTATACTAGTGTTTTATTGTGTGCTTTGTTTATTTTTTTGAAATCGGTACTCTGTTTTTTTTTTTTTTTGAAATCGTTAATCTGTTTTTTTTTTTATATTTCAAATATTAGCCACATAAAATTCAACGTTGGGATGAATGTTACAACAATTGAGCTCCAACTGTCCAGAAGGAAATAGCACAGTGCAGAAGGTTTAATATTACAGAGTCTCAAAGGGATAGCAAAGGAAACCAAAAAAGTCGGTTAACAAGGATTTAGCCATCACAGAAAGTTTTTCTCATCAGGAGTAGGAGTGGAGTTATTATCTTCTCCACCAATCTGAGCAATATTCACAGTCAAGGGATCAATGTTTATGTTTCTATTCTGCTGAAAGGAAGTAATAGATTGCAGTCTCATTTTTTTCAAAACCTGCATCCAACCTTTCAATCCAATAATAAGACAAGTTCAAAATATCATTGACCATCATACAAATATTTCTGGATGAATTCTTGAAAATTCTGTTGTTCCTTTCTTTCTAAATAGATCATAAAAATATTTGTGCAAAGGTATGAAAGTCAAAATATAGCAAGGCACAAGGGGTTCAGTGTAAAAACCTTCCATATTGAGTAAGTAAAAGGACAGAAAAGGAAAAGATGTAATGCAGATTCTATATTTTTATTGCAAAGAGTACATAAAATGGGACCATTCCAACCTCTTTTACTCAAGTTCTCTTTGGTTAGAATTTTAGTGCAAACCATTAACCAAGAAAATAATTTAACTTTGAGAGGAACCCAACATTTCCAGATTTCCCCAAAATACTTAAACCTAAGTCCTCCGTCATTTAACATAACATAGCATGATTTAACAGTAAAATTGTTATTTGTAGGTTTCCAAGTAACAATATCCTCCTCAGTGTTCAATCCAACATTAGAAATGATCCCAGCTAACAAATTCAATTGATTATGAAGTGAGATAGAATCAGTATGAGATATTGGATTATGAAATAGATTATTGGGATTAGAATTAACGATCCGAATAACCTTATTAGCAGAAGCTTGTTTACATTTCACTCTCCTAAAGAAATCAGGTAAGATGTCTCTAAGTTTTTCCCTATTCCACCATCTATTTTCCAGAAGATAATGTTCTTTCCATTGTTTACATGGAACAAGGTGAAACCATTTATGGTATCAAAACTTTTTTTTATTTCATACCAAAGGGGAGATGTTGGAAGTATTAAGTATTGCACCAAGACCTCTTCTAGTTGAATATTTGGCTTTAATTATTTCTTTCCATTTCAAAGAGTAGTCATTTGATAGGAATTGCCACAATAATTTACATTTCAATGCCATGTTAAAAATCCTTAAATCAATAATTCCCCAAACTTTTTGTTCCTTAGATCTACATAGAGATTTCCACTTAACCAGGTGGCAAGCTGAGGAAGAAGAAGGAGAGTTCCATAGAAATCTTGATCTGAGCTTGTCAATAGCTTTCTCCACACTAGCTGGTAGGTGTAGAACAGATAAGTAATAAGTAGGAATAACGGATAAAACTGCATTGACCAAGGTGAGTCTACCCCCAAGTGATAACAACTTAGCTTTCCAAAGTGATAGTTTGTTTGAGATTTTTTCAATTCAATGACTGGCTTCCAGTCCTGATGCTTGGGTTTCCTGAAGTGTAAAGGTAGTCCCAGATATTTTATAGGGAGACTTTCAATTTGACATCCCAAGATATGTGAGGCTCTCTGAGTAAAGGAATCATGAGTTCCAATGCCAGTGATAGAGGATTTATGGAAATTTATTTTTAATCCTGAGCATGTCTGGAAACAACAGAGTATTCTTTTAATATTTATAAGATTATCCTCAGAGTCCTGAAGAAAAAGGATGGTATCGTCAGCATATTGTATATTCATTATGTTTGGACCATTGTTTGGTAGCTGAATCCCAGGAATTAGATTATTTTCCAATGCTAAGGCTAGCATTCTGTTTAAGACATGTGTGACCACAATAAAAAGGAAGGGAGATAGGAGATCACCTTGTCTTAACCCATTTGTTGATTTAAAAAAACCTTTAGAGGAGCCATTCACTAATACTGAGAAGCTGGCAAATGAGATACACATTTTAATCCAAGAGATCCATTTTTGCTCACATCCTAAACCTTTCAAAGTTTCTAGCAGAAATTCCCAATTTACATTATCAAATGCTTTCTCAAAATCGAGTTTGAGGATAAGACCTGGAATTCCATTGAGTTTCATATGATGAATAGTCTCCTGAGCCACAAGGAAACAGTTTCTAATGTATCTTCCAGAAAGGAAGGCACATTGAGAGTTATCAATGACCCTATTGAAGACAGGGGAAAGCCTTGAAGCTAATGTTTTAGCTATTATCTTATAAAGACTATTGACTAAACTTATAAGCCTGAAGTCCTTGACTTCTTTTATACCCTCTTTTTTGGGTATAAGGGCAATAAAAGTCTGGTTAATGTGTGCTAGAAAATCTGAATCAGAAGAATTATAGAGATTTTGGAAGATGTATAAGATGTCTTCTTTCACCATATCCTAGAAATGTTGAAAAAAAATATAGGGAAACCATCCAGGCCTGGGGCTTTCTCCCCAGGTAAATAGCCAACATTTTTGTGAATCTCTTCCATAGTAAACATGGGTTCCAAGATATCTGGGTTTGGGATTTCGTTGGGCACTAATAAATCCCAATCAAGAGAAGGAATTATTCTACTTGGCTTGTTGAATTGCCAAATGAAGTGGTTTTCAATCTCCTTGGAGATAAGAGATGGAGATTGCTCAGGAATACCATTAATATTTAAAGAATGTATTGTATTTATCCTTCTTCTCTGTTTTACTATATTGAGGAAGAATTTTGTGTTTAGGTCACCTTCTTTTAGCCATTGAATCCTGGATTTTTGTTTCCAATAAATTTCTTTTTGTCTTGGAAGATGACCTGATTATATGAGGAAGATACCAAAGAATCAATGAGGTTTATTTGAGATTCTACAACCTGTAGTCTTTTTTTCTTTATCTCCCTAATGGGGCCCATCCAAGTGATGATTTGCTTTTTAAGGAATTTTAATCTATAAGCAAATCTTGCTACAGGAGAGGTTGATTTACAGATGTAGTTGGAGCTATGCCAACAGTTTTCTATGAATGAGGCAAAGCCTTCAGTTTTTAGCCAAGACTTGTAGAATTTAAAAGGAGGGGGATCCTAATAATATGGAGCTGTATCAAGGGTAATGGGGATATGATTTGAAGTTACCCTGGTTTTTCCCAAACAGAAGGAGTCTGGGTATTTATCTATCCATCCAGTGGATATCAAGAATCTATCTAGCCTAATCATAGTAGGCTTGAGATGAAAGTTTGACCAAGTGTATTTGCAATTGTTTGGTGGAAAATCTAGTAAGGCTTTATTGTCAATAAATTTGTTGAAATCCCTCATGTGGGAAACAGTGCCACCTCCAGAAGAATGTTCATCTGGAGTTCTAGTGATGTTGAAATCACCACCTAAAATCCAGTTTTGGTTAACTTTATCACTTAAGAAATTCAATTCCTCAATAAAATGTCTTTTTAGACTATGTTCACAAGGCCCATAGACTCCAGTGAGCCACCACTCAAAATTATCCAGGAGGTTGGTAAAGAATAAAGAAATGGAATAGGTTGCTTTAATGGTATTGGATAGTTTTACCAAACTGTCATCCCAGCCAACAAGTATTCCCCCAAAGGCCCCCAATGACGGTAGAAAAGTCCATTGGTTAATGTAACCACCTTCAATGTTTCTTAAAAAATAAAGGGAGAAATTTTTCAATTTTGTTTCACTAATAACAATAACTGTACACCTATTGGTTCTAATAAAGTTTTTTAGGGCTCTTTTTTTCCCACTACTGCCCAATCCTCTAATGTTCCAGGCTGCAATCAACATAAATTAACAAAGGAAATAAGGAGAGAATCCAAGTTCTCAATTATACTAGCATTATCATTTAAGTTTGAAGGGAGTAAGCCTTGATCTTTCCTGATAGAGTTATAAAAGGATTTAACTTCATCTGTGGATTTGGAGATAATTCCTATATTTTTACAGAAGTTATTAAACTGCTCATAGGAGTTCCATGATAGAACTTGGTTTAAAAATTCATAAGAACTATCATTTAAATCAGCAGGCAGTGAGTCAGAACTAGCAGAAGTAACAGAGTCAGAAGAAGATATGCAATTATCAACAGAGAATTTATTCTGAGGGGAAGCAGAGAGTGTACTGTGAGCGTAATTACCTGGCGCGTGAATGGGAGTGGGTGGTTGAGCATTTGGAGCCTCAGAAGGTCCACCAAGATCGTCACTTTCCAGACAATCATATGCTGCCAGCACTTTCTTAAATTTGGACAACGATAAGTTCCTAGTTTTGACTTCCATTTCAATAAATCTGGCTGTGTCTTCATCCCTGGGGGTGTGATTAGGAGAAGTACTGATAGAAGAAGAGGGAATGCTGCTTTTGTATAAAGGGGTTGGAGTGGGAGTGGGGAGTAGCCCAGGGGAGTTGGAGATTGGCTTGGGACTAACCGGCCTAGTCCAAACTAGCTTCCCTTCACTAGATGCTCTGTTGTTTTTACCTCCTCTCCATCCCTTATTGCTCTTGAATTGCTTTTTAATGGGTTTTAAGTTAATAGTTTGAGTCTGTCCAGAGGAGGCTTTGACAAGCCATTTTTGGGGCATAGGTTGAATGTTTCCCGAAGTGGAACAGAGGTCCTAACTGAGCCGATACTTTATAGGGTATACAAATTTTCCAAAGGTAAAATATCTGCATTCAGGGATGTCCTTCCCTGGTAGAGTCTTTATTTTTAATCTAGCAAAACCCAAATGCTTCACATGATCTATGTTGTAGTCAACCTCCATAAGTTCAACGAATTCAGATACCATATGTCGGAATATGTCAATATTCCCCAAATGATGTGGTATGCCTTCCAATCTAATCCAAATCCCCTCCTCTTTTAAAATGTTAACCGCATTAGAGTTTGGGGTCCAAGGGGTGAAGGATGCAGAGATACGTTGCAGCAAATGTTTATGCATCTTAAGAGAATCGGTTCTAGCTTTAA
The DNA here is from genome assembly GCA_024699735.1 of Posidonia australis. Taxonomy (NCBI): domain Eukaryota; kingdom Viridiplantae; phylum Streptophyta; class Magnoliopsida; order Alismatales; family Posidoniaceae; genus Posidonia; species Posidonia australis. The sequence goes on along the minus strand of JAMKQA010006079.1, from coordinate 17,355 downwards.
CAAAAGGAAAAATCAGAAGAAATTTACCCGGAGAAGAGTCCTGAATTTCGATCTCAGAGCCTTTTGTCCAATATGTTCGGACATGGTTTTCTAAGATTTCCTTCGTAAGAGTGGGAGCGTGTGCTGTAATTGTCGCGCTGCGAGATAGCAACTGGTATTGGTTGCACACTGACTCCGTGAGAGGTAAGATAGAAGGATTCTGTGGAGAATGACCATGGGAAGACATGTCTACAGGAGTTGAGGAAACTTCCTGAAAAAATTTGCAAATGACAACCACATGAGAGGAGGATCTACATCTAAAGCAAGTACCAGCATACTTACAAGAGACCTTAATATGACCTTTCAGACCGCACTGAAAGCATCTGCCATTTTTTTTACAGAAACTTACCAAGGGGGGGATGAGTTTCCGCCTAGAAACGACCTTCCAATCGTTTATATTATCTTCAGCAGAGAGACAGAGATTTTCCTTCGCAAGAATGGAGGAACCAGTTGCGGGAGGGAGGGAAAAACCTTTAGCAGGGGATTCGAGAACCGCAAATCTCGACCCAGAGCAGGCGTATCGTTTTCCAGAGGTGGAAGGGAGAGCAGATGGGATGGAAATACGGCTGCCATTAATACTATTGTCAGAGAAAAACCCGTCGATTGGAATTTCTTCCGCGCGGGAAGAAAAAAAGTTTCCAGCATTTACGGTGTTACTGTTAAAGTAACAGCTGTCAGAGACATTTCGTGCACTAGCGCAAGATATGGTACAATGCTCCTGCAAACGATCTGCTAATCCTACCGCAGAGCCCAGATCACAGCAAGAGTCTAATCTAAACTCCGAATCGCTAGGGATTTGCTCAGAGGGATTAACGTAACCAAGATCAGAATAATTATGTTTAGGAGGCGAATAGATAGAAAATACAGGCGTATCGTAAGACGTGTAATTCCAAATCGAAGGAAGTGGAGTTTTAATGTGGTATGGCTCAGAGTCAGAGCCTGGGAAGTTCCACCCCCACCTTTTGCAGGGAGAGGCCCGTCGGAATTCCTCCGCTAGTTTCGCCGGAGAAGAAGAAGGAGGGACAGTGCAAGCATAATCAAACACAGCTTGAATGGAGCCAACAGTAGGGCTAATATTCGTGCTCACAGGCAACAATTCATCCATAGATTCATGTATTTCAACCTCACAGCCGCCATTAACAGTAATAACAGAATTCAGAGAAGCAAGCACAGTGTGATGCAACAAGGATATCATGCTTATTTCACAACTCTTCAGAAATTTAAACCAACAATAAGACGGATTCCATGTAAGAAACCAAGTATGTATGTAAATATTAGGTAGGGTTTCAGACAAAGATAAAATATCAGGGGAGGAACCAGCTGAGAGATGAAAGTATACGCAGCTTCCTGTCTTGCTCCAGGCAAGAAGGGATCCATTCGACATCACGTCGGAGGAATGAAGGGAAGAAGAAAAGATGAGGGGATCAGAGGAGATCTCTTATTCAACCTCACAGGGGGAAGAGAAACCCCTCTTCCGCTCGCGTACCTGTACCTTAGATCTGTGATGTTTTCTAGGTCGATGCAGGCGGCGAGAGCTTTTCAGGGGAGAAGGATTATCGGAGCAATCCTCGTCGAAGAGGCTCTCTTTAAAAGCAGCCCAATCGAATCGGGTGGCCTGATGAAGGAGGAAGGAGTCGGATGAGCGTCCAGGGCCCTTCCGGTGGTGTCGACCGCGACGGTGCAGAGGCGGCCTATTAGGAGGCATGTTAGGGTTTTGACTACGACGGCGCAAGCAGTGGGGAAACGCAGTAGAGGAGTGTGCTATTGTGTGCTTTGTTAATGGAATACGGAATACCTCCTACATGGCTCTAGATATTAATTGGAGCATGTATTTTTTTTGGTAAACGCCAAATGATTATATTTAATATAAATACTTGACTATGAAAACCATTAACAATTCTTTTAGGTTTGTATTTTAGCTAAGAATATAATATATGATAGAGCATAGATTCCTAAAAAAATAATACTCATCATAGTCAATACAATCTAGGAAATGAATGGACTTATGAAAAAACTTAATATGTTCATCTACGAGTTAAATTTTTCGAACGCAGAGGGTTATAAATAATCTATGCTGTAAAAGTATATTGATGATTCTAATTCGACTGTATATTTCCAATAGTCTCTGATAAAGCCACAGCATCCTATCCTACACCTAAGTTATCTATTTATATCTAACTAGTGATATTTAGTAAAATGTATTTAACTAGTCGAATATAATTTTAGAAAATCTTGTTATTTCTCTCAAACCAAATAGACGAAAGATTTGTCAAAATAAATTTGTTCCAATCCTTCTTATAAGAAATATATTTAATATGGTTAAAGATATGAGTTTTACTGTAGAAATATTAAATAAATGAGATGGAATTATCCAAGAAAAAATTTCAGATATTGGATAAATGAGATGGATTATCTAAGAGGAATTTTTAGATGACCTGTGCCAAAGGACAATGGAGTTAATATATGCCATGATGATCCACCGTTGGAGCAATATATGGCTAAAAATTAGCTGGAGCATGTCAGGTACAAGCGTTTAGATGAGAGGAATCATATGGGCATCAAAGGAAATTACTCTTCCGGTCTATTGTCGCTTGTCAGCTTCATCGTTGTCTTCTTTGTTGTTCATTCTTGCAATCAACATCGATGTGGTGACAAAGAAACAGTGTATCAAGTTGCTCTCGCAATAATGAAAAATCTTAGCTGTCGCTTCCATGTTCTCCTTCGTCATGCCACTTCCTTCAACTAGGTCGTCTTCAAGGCGAGGCTTTTGGAGGAAGATGAACCTCCTGTAACTCTGATCCGTAAAAAGCACAGCCAATCAACGAGACTTGGTCCCCCCTGTCCGCACCTTCTTCCTCACAGGTAAGTCGTACTGGGAAGAACCCTTCTTCCCTCCCTTCTCCTGTCGGGGTAAAAAAGCCTCCAAGGTAGATCGCCCCCTCTTGAGGAAGCCAAGTTCTTCTTCTCGGCTATCTCGTCGAGTGTTGCCCTTACTGGGGCGATCCTCGCATTTTTCCTTTGATCTCAGTTCTCTAATGGCTCTGATCAGCCATAGCTCTTTGTCTCACATTCCCGTTGTGTATAATATTGCTATGACTGTGGATTGTTTTATGTATATCAAAGAGTTATCTTTTAGTTGGTTAACTTATTTAGATCATTGCCATCTGCATTCAGATTTGGTTTTTCTTTTTATCTATCGGAGAAATCTCCCTTTCTCCGTTTCATTTTATGAGGCTCCTAGCTCTGACTATCTCGCCGTCGTACCTTCGACTGAGGCCCTAGTCCCAACTCTACACTCCGACGATCTTGCTCCTCGCAAGGGTTTTGTGGATCGGCTTTCGTCTCCAGTTGCGCTGTCTAATGGCCTCTATCCGGCAGGCCCTTGTACTTAATTAGAGATTTTTTTCCTCTCCTTCTGACCCCACGATTAACTCCGCAAGGTCGGTCGGTGGTTTCCCTCCGGGGGCGACCGCCGGACAACCTTTCCCTTCGCCTCCTCGAGGGAGACGACAAGTCAGTGGTCTTCTCGAGACTCTAGCAGCTCCACTATCTCCTCAGAGTCTGTCTCGAGCTCTGTGTGGGATTTTTCTCTTTTCCAATTACCATTTCATGTGCGGGATTACATTAATACCCCCTAATTACGTACAACCTCAGAACTTAACTGACTCTCCTTTTCAGTCGTGCATTAATAAGGATCTCATTAATATACACCATAGAGATAATTATGAGGCTGATTTGGCACGTTTTGGTCGTAACCCAGTAACTTGTGTTCAAGAGGGACTGTACCATCACATTAATGCCTTTGGGGAGTTCTCTGACAGCGCCGATTCGAATCGCCGCCCTGCCACGTCCAGCATTTATAGCCAGACGGTAACGTGTACAGACCCTCAACTTTCACTTCCTTTCTCCCGCCATTGTAATAACGGCTTGGGATTGCCTCCGGCATCCATCTCTGACAGCGAGATTTGCCCTGATAAATTCGATTCACCTACTACTTCTCTTCCTCTTGGTTCGCGCTTCGCTGCTTTAGCTTCTCCTATCCCAACCACTATTGCTTTTGCAAGCCTTCGCAGCGACGTTGTACACCCTCGGGAAGACTCCGTTACTGAAGGGTGGACCACCGTGAATCGTAGGAGGGCCACTTCGCCTCTGGTATCTTATTACCGAGCCTCAGGTCGTTGTTTTTCTTGCGAACTCCAAGGTCATACTCGTAGCACTTGCAGATATTCAGTCTTATCAGCCATCCCTACGTACTACCTGTTAGTGCTGCATTTGCCTAGTCAAGTGGAGAAAGACATTGACAGGATTAGAAGCAAATTCTTTTGGAATTCTGATTCTACTAACAACAAAGGAATGCATCTAGTTAACTAGGCCTCTCTCTGTAGATCCAAAAGGCACAAAGGGTGGGGGATCATTAATCTCAAAAACTTTAACTTAGCTCTGAAAACTAAGCTACTTTGGCAATTACTTTCAGAGATCTGTCACATGAAATGGAAAGAACTGGTAAAGGCAAGATACCTTCATAAAGTTTGGCGTGGTACTCTATTAAATACCTCAGCCAACAACTGCTCCCCTCTTTGGCATAGCTTGAAGAACTGCTTTGATATACTCAACTGTTTCACCATTGTTCATATACAGAACGGGAATGATACTCTATTCTGGGAAAATAAGTGGTGGAATGAGACTAAACTAAAAATTCTTTTCCCTGAACTTTTCTCTATAAGTAGGTTTACAAAAGCTTCCATTAAAAAAACCCTGGAGCTATTCAGTATAGATTTCAATAAGCTCATTAATCATTCCAAAGTTCAGTTGGATGATTGTATTCTTTTACAAGCCCAGGTTGATTCTATGGCCTCTCTTATACAGTCAATCTCTTTAACGGAAGATAGGGACATCCTTTCATGGATGCCCACTACAAACGCTAGCTTTTCTGTTAACTCCTACTACAACACCTTAAATGATGGTGGTATTAGATTCCCCTTTTACGGGCCTATTTGGCACAGTTGAGCCCCCTAATGGTCAAATTATTCGGCCTGGTTGGTATTGCACAATAAGAATTTGACCAAAGAAAATTTAGGCAGAAGAGGGTGGATTGGACCCCAAAATTGTATTTTTTGTAACTCACACATAGAGTCTAATGCACACTTATTTATCAATTGTTCCTATATATTGCACATTTGGAGATTTTTCTTATCCTCTGATTTATATCCAGGGTACTTCTGCATTGTAGATTTATTCCATTCTAAGCCTTCTCTTATATTTATCTTAAATAATCGTGGTTGGATTGTCTTACTCCAAATCATCCTCTGGTTGACTTGGAAAGAGAGAAATAACAGAATTTTCAGAGGCTCTTATAAATCTCATTTACTTATACTTTCTGATATCATTTCCCTAATGTATCAACGGATAGATATTTATGCTACAGGGTTTGAGAAGGATGAAATGCTTCATTTAGTCACTGCCATGTCTTCAGCAAGGACTGCATACCCAGCTTCGAATCCGTCTTCTTCCAGGGGTTCTATGGAGGCTTCTCAGCCTCAATCCTCTGAGGCAGTTATGTATGATCCTTCCACTGGGGATGGTTTGGGACAATGACAATCCTGTTATGCCCTTTCTGTTTTGAAATATCTGCATTTTTGGCATGTAACTCTTAAGGCACAAACATTGGCATGGTTGCCTTGGACCGTTTGGTTCCATTTTTGGTAACATTCTGGACATATTCTTCCCTTAGTGGTGGTTCACATAACCAATAGGATTATAATCAATACAACTTATCGATATCAAAAAAAAAACATCAATATGGTGACGGTTGTTGACTTTTGCTGTACCGTTGAAGTAGAAGATTTCTAGATCTGAGAAGGCAATAGGTTTAATCAAACCGAGAAGGTGGCTTGTTAACATTGGAGAAACAATTTTATTTTATTTTTTATTTGGTTCCAAATATCTGTTTTGCTGGGTCTGGACCGTTACCTACCGTCCGGCCCGCAACAGATATTTCAAACAGCATAGAACCAAGCACTATCATTACTGATGCAAATTCCTTTGTTTTTGAAATCGATGGATAATATTAATATTGGTTTGTCACCTAGCTATAAATCCCATCATTAAGTGAAAGTATAATATCTAAAATATACGAAAGAAATTGTCAACAACCATAACTAATTCCCAACATAAGTTCAAACTATTATAGGTGAGAAAAAATTCTCAAAATAAACTTGAAGTCTTAAGTAAAACCCTAAATATTGCTTCTAGACCTAATCTGAAAAGGATTGATTGGAATGACTTCCTCAACAGGAGATTGAATTGCAATAGGTGGAGTAGAGGTTGAGATGGACAAGCCAATAGAGGAAGTGATTGACTAGGCAGCCTGGTTAGCACGAGCCTAATACCAGTCCCCCTCCATATTGAACAAAGCCTGAAAGAGATCCCCACTACCTTGGTTTGTAGAAAGATATACTTCTCAAGATTTGATTAGAGAAATAATACTAGATATAATACAATTTATAAGTCTAATTTTATTCCTAAAAATTCTGTTATTTCTCTCTAACCATAAAATCCACAAAACAGCTAAAACGAGTAAATTCCAAACATGAACATTATTAGCATACTTCACAAACAATCATAATGAGAATATGTTCAACAAATTAACATAATAAAGAATGGATGAATTATTCAAAAAGAATTTCCAGTCTCGAATTGTTAAAGGGCAAGTGAAAAGGATGTGTGATGAAGATTCACAACTAAAACCACAAGAGGGGCAAAAAGATGGACCCAACCACACTCTCTTACCAAGATTTTCTCGTGATAATATTCTATCATGAATTGTCAACCATAGAAATAGTTTAATTTTCAAAGGTATCTTGCTATTCTAGATATTTCTTCTGAAGGGAGATCTAACTGCACCATTATTTATGGATTCATAACAACTCTTAACCGAAAAAGTTTTATTAGAAGTACGAGTCCAAATGAGTTCATCGGCCTCTACGTTGAGCTGGAGACTATTAATAACATTAGTAAAACTATCCAATTGCCAATGCAAGGAGTCGAAGTCAATATTGTTACCCATTGATTGACTAAAGAGCCCCGAAAAGTCATTATTAAATCTACACTACATTTTTTTAATCATGCTTTTCTTCATAGTGGATAATTGATAAAGATCGGCAAAATAATTTTTAATTGACTCATTCCCATACCACTTATTTTCTCAGAAAATAGTATTGTCACCATTATTAATTAAAAATCTAGAAAAAATTATTCATGATAGGGAGACTTTTCCTAAGTTCCCCCCATAATGGTGACCCATAAGAGTACATATTCATTTAGGCCCCAACTCTATTAAGAAAATTGTAGTCGGATTTGACTAGCTCAATCCACTTGAGCTTATAGTTACCCACAAGTAATTGCCACAGAAGCTTACATTTTAGAACATTGCTGAAATTTATGATATTGGTTATACCCCATCCTCCTTGGTTTTTTAAATGACAATTTTTCTGCAAGTTAACTAAATGGTATCCTTTATTAGAAGACCCGCCTGAGCATCAGAGAAATCTCCGTCGAAGGCGATCAATCTCATTCTCCATCCTCATCCGCAGATGAAGTACTGATTGGAAGTAGGTAGGAATGATAGATAGAACTGAATTAATTAAAGTAAGTCTCCTACCAATAAAAAGAAAATTTTCTTTTCAAGTTGCAAGTTTGGATGTTAGCATATCCAAAACAAGTGACCAATCATTAAACGATGCTTTGCAATAATGCAAAGGCAATCCCAAATATTTAATTAGTAAGGACTCTTGCTTACAGTCCAAAATCTTATAACACCTGTCAATATTATCTTGAGAAACCCCGATACCAGTTAGGAATGACTTGCTAAAATTAATCTTAAGACCAAAGTATGCTTGAAAACAAGCTAGGATCCTTTTGTTATTAATAATGCATTCTTCAGATGATGACAAGAACAATATTGTGTTGTGAGCATACTGAATGTTAATCACATTAAGTTCTCATCTAGGGAAATGAATCCCAGATATTTGATTATTGTGAGAACCTAGATAGAGCATTCTATTCATGACATGGGTAGCCAATATGAAGAGCAGTAGAGATAAGGGGTCATCCTGCTTTAATTCATTAGATGCTCCAAAGAAATCTTTTATTGTACCATTAACAAAAATGGAGTATCTAATTGAGGTGATGCACATGTTGATCCAAGTAATCCAAATTTTCCCACAGCCGAGACCTCTAAGAGAATTAATTAAGAAAACCCAGTTAACATTATCAAAAGCATTCTCAAAGTCTAGTTTAAGTACAAAACTAGGAGAGTCAGAATGATACATGTAATGAATAGTTTTCTGAACAATCAAAAAGCAATCATAAATACATCTACTAGGGAAAAAATGCACACTAGCTATTATCAATAAAAAAAATTCAAAATAGGACAGAATCTATTGGCTAGGCATTTAGATATGATCTTATAGGTACTATTCAGTAAGCTTATAGGTCGATAGTCCTGCATACTCTGAGCCTCATCTTTTCTGGGTATTAGAGAGATAAAAGTTTGATTGATACATTTTAAAACATTAATATCAGAGGATCTCTCAAAATACCCAAAGAGATTGACTAAATCTACCTTGGTAGCCTCTCAAAATTGCTGATAGAAGCTTGTTGGGAAACCATTTGGTCCTGGATATTTTTCTCCAGTCAGACCAAACACACTAGTCCTAATTTTGTCTTCAAAAATCTGACCTCCTGAGACTTAGGGTTTTGAATCTTAAAAGGAATTAGAAGATCCCAATTGAGATCTCTATAGAAATTACCTTTCCTATTAAACAAGTTAAAAAAATGTTTTGCAATGACATTGCTGATCACCCCAAGTGTATCGACTTGCATACCATAAATGACAAGTGATGAGATATAATTTCTCCTTCTTCTCTCATTAACTATTTTAAGGAAGAAAGTAGTGTTGAGATCCTTCTCTTTTAACCATTGAATTCTAGATCTTTGTTTTTAGTATAGTTCTTGTTTTAGTAAAAGGTTGTAATGTTTATTTTTAAGTGTTTGTAGCCATTCCGAAGAACATAATGGGAGTTGCGACAATTTAGCCTGTTTGTCCAATTCAAGAATTAAAGATTCAACCTCTCCCAATTTAGAATTTCTCTTCATTCTCTTCCTAGGAATTTAACGCTTGATAACCCTCTTTAGATACTTGAGTTTATATGCAAAGTCGTCTATATGGTTGGTTTGAATAATAGATCTATTAAGATAACCAGTTACCATATCCCAAAAGCCATCAATAGTAAGCCAAGACTTTAAGAATTTGAAGGGAGAAGGACCCTGGTGGGAGGCAAAGCGTCCAAAAAAATAGGAATATGAATTGAAGTAATGTGAGTTTTCCCCAAACAAATGGCATTATAGTAGTGGGACTCCCAAACAGGAGAAATTAAGAACCTATCTAATCTGACCATAGTAGGGTTAGTTTGAAGATTTGACCAAGTATAAAGATAATTGTTAGGTGCACAGTCAATAAGTTTATTGGAGGCAATAAAATCATTAAATTTTGTTATAATGGGTGATACTCCAAGGCTAATAGAGTGCTCAAAAGTGAATCTGGTGATATTAAAATCCCCCTAATGACCCAATTGTTGCCAACAATAGTACTACGATCACCATGCTCAGGTAGAAATGATTGTTTCATAGCTGAGGAACAAGGTCCATACACTCTAGTTAACCACCAATCAAAGGAATCAAAGATGGTGCTAAAATGAATTGAGACACTGAAATTTCTGATAATTGCATTCATTTTGTAGAATAGAGAATCATTTCACCTAATAATGACACCACTAGAAGCTCTAGTAGAAGATAGAATTTCTCACTTATCTAATCTCCCACCCCCAAGAGCACGGGAGGCTAGCAAAGAGAGGTATTCTAATTTAGTTTCACAAATGATAAGGACATCACATTTAAACCTACAAATTAAGTTCCTGACCACTTTGCGCTTACCATTACTCCCTAGTCCTCTAATATTCCAGGTTAAAATGATCATAATAGAATCAAGAAGTCAAACGGAGAGCCATCATGCTCTCCACACACATATTGCTATCCTCCAAGTTAATCGGGGATAACGATTGTTGAACATGTACTACATTTAAGAACTGTCTAGCCTTCATTCTAGAATCCATAGAAATACCAATTTTGCTACAAAAAATAATAAAATTCGAGTAAGAAGGCCAAGAGAAAATATTATTATCAGCCTCATCATCCTCATTATACGAATCAAAAAGCATATCAGCATTAGAGGAGGAAGAGCTACTACCTAATGAAGAACCAACATCAAAATTCCTACTAATTACTGGACATTGATAAGAACAGGAATGTAGATTATTGTCAGTACCTGTGCTAGCGGCAAGAGCTGAGACCTGATCAAGGACAGTTGACTCGCAATCCATAATACCAGGTTCTTCATCTCCAACACGGTCCAAAAGTATTAAGACTTTTTTGAATTTTTCCTTCTTTATTTTCCGTGCCTTCATTTCAACAGACAAGAAGTTAGATAAGACAACGTTTAGGAGTAATTTAGAACTATCTGCATGGTTGCTAGTAGATCGAGCCATGGAAGGTTTCTCGATGGGATGAGCACAATCTCTAGGAAATAGGATAGAGCTTGAAAGACCAACAGGAGTAGAAGCACAACTAGGGTGGGAAGAAGAGCTACCACTTGGAGCCTAAGAAGATGAGATGTGAAGCCCCCCTTCTGAGGTAGGTTTTGGTAATAGTTGAGATGAAGAAGGAGCAAGTGCCCGGATGGAAAGTAGACTCATACCTAGAACCCGATTAACCACACCCGACGACCTCGTCCAAACAATATCCCCAGATCGAATGGGACTACTAGCTTTGGCTCATTTCCAATTGTAAGGCTTCTTAAAAGATTTCTCAGAGACTTTTGGGCAATTCTTGCTCAAAGTATTACCCAAAGAGAAGAAAGAAGAGAAGTGACCCCTAGAGGAAGAAGCAAAATAGATATCCTAACTACGACAAAATCTAATAGGATATACATTCATGGAAAAGGCAAAGTATCTGGTGTCTGGAATGTCCTTATTGAGATGAAGCTTGATCCGAACTCTAACAAAACTTAGGAATTTCACACCATCCAGACTATAATCAACTTTCAATAAATCAGTGAAGTCTCCCACCATTTGGTGAAAGAAATCGACGCTCCAAAGGTGGTGGGGAATTCTTTCCAGTCGGATCCAAAATCCCTCCTCCTTAAGTGTTAAGACCTCACTGGAATGCACAGACCAAGAGGCAAAGGAGGTAGGAAGAGACACCAAGGAGGGCTCGTATAGCTTTAGGGCTTCATCTCGAGCAGAAATAGATGAAAACTTGAATAAAAGTTTTCCGGAAGCGAAGTCATGAATCTCCTAGATCACTGACTCAGGCCACAAAGAGGATAAATGCGTCCCAAGACCTTCCTTCTAGAGATGGGAGGAGAGTGAAGTTATGATGACACAGGAAAAGAAGAAATAGAGTTGGTCACAAGAGCTGTCCGAGGGTGGGATAATTACAAGAGAGTGAGCAGTATGACCCCCCATAACTCCACTGTTAGAAGCCTTAAATAATCTCTGGTCCCCAAAGAATCTGCAAACAGCAGCAGAGTGACAAGGCGATTTACATTTAAAACAAACCCCTCTATACTTACAAAAGGCTTTAATGTGCCCACGTAAACCACATTTATAACATCTACTAGTAATATTGCAATATTGAATGAGGACGAACTTGCTCTTTTTCTTTCTAACCACCTGCCACTCGCCATCAGAAGAGAGAGGACTGTCGCTATTAAGACTATATTTCTCAGGAAGCACTGGACTCCTTGATGCTCAATTTCTACAGATTGGATTGGAGATCCAGAGATGCTGGAATATTAAAGCGTGACCTAGAGATATCATCACACAAAAGCGAAGAGTTATTATCAAGGGAGGGAAATAATCCGTTGTTGTTGCCAAATAACGTATCCAACGAAATCTCTGAATTAAATGCATCCGTGCATGCGCCACCTGACATGCGTTCACCAAGGAGAGAAGAAGAGAAGATGTGCTCGAGAATTCCTACAGAATTTAACGTATCCAAGTATAGCAAAGATTTTATCTCTAACAAAATCTGACTAGAACGATTTTTCTTGCACGCAAGCGACTCAAAGGAAACTTTGGAAGGCTCTAGAGATCTCAATAACCTACTATTTGCATCATTAATGTCCAAAACCACCGCGTTCCTATTCTCAATAAAAGCCTTAATAGAGAAATTAAAGCTTGAGTAATGAAAAGCATTAGTGCTAAACACTCTGACGACATTATTGGAATTACCATCGTCAATCCTCTCTCCACTGTTACTCTGATAGCAGAGGGCATTGGAATTCTTACAGTCCAATGAACCGCTGGTTCTTGAATTTCGATAGAAGGATCGACCGGAAGAGCAGGCTAAGACCGAAGAAGAGTACACAAGTGGTGAGGAAGATGGCCTTCCAACACCAAGGATGGAACCAACACATAAAGTACTATGTCGCTGAGAATCAACAAAGGATAGGTCTAAAACCTCGGAATTGACTAAATTGGTATTTACATTCTCAACCCCACTCAAGGAATCTGAAGGCCTCACAGTTAAATCACATTCAGATAATAAGGATCTCTAGGGGAGGTCCGATGACGATTGATCAGGACTCATCAGGTCACGAACACAATGACCATAAGAACTCTTAGGAAATAGTTCACATGTTTGCTGCATTGGCCATGACGTTGTTTGTCGCGATCTTTTTGTCCCACATGAATGGTATTTATATTTTATCGATTGTGTCATTATTTGTTCGCTTCCTCTCTTGATCTTTGAATTGTCAAGTTGGATGTTTAGTGTGACAACCATTGATTAAAAAAATTCCTTATATGATCTCGTAAATGGATCCAACATTGGATGTAGATCCATTTGGATATAAAAAAGTATATATCTATATCTCTAAAAAGAAGATACAAATACAGATACAATATGGACGGATATTTAACAAACAAATACCTATAAGAAAAGAGAAGATATAATAGCATATCAAGAATTTTTTATATGTAAAGTTTAAAATATATGGAAGTGAATATACTTTACATAAGTAATCATATAAAAATCAAAAGAATATGTCTATGTATTACAAATATGATACGGATGACAAATACAAATCAGATGCTATAGAAGATTTGAAAAATGAAATCTATATCTATATTTACTCGAGATTAATACGGATAATCTACATCATCTAAAAAATGAAAATGAATACAGATATAAGATGGATATCTTATATCAATTTGCATCCCTAGTTCTTAGTTGTGCATTGTCTTTATGCCATAGGATTCTAGTTTTTATGATACTGAGAAATGGTGTGTTGAACACAACAAATTTTGTAATCATTACTCTCAATTGATTTTAAATTAAATGTCTTGATCTTAATGTTGATAAGTGACATCCATCTAATCAAATATTTGATGGCACTTGTCTTCTGCACCTAACCAATCTAACAAGGTTGAGCTGAGGTTAGGGTAAATTAACGCATTGATTAGCTCAAATTAGGAGTTGACTTAACATTGTAGTAGCTTTGAGAGGTCAACAAGAGTTGATCAAACGGTTAGAAAAATGATCGAGTGTTTTTTGGATTCAAGTTACAAGAATAAAAGTAGATTGGATATGACACAACGATCTACTCTAATGGAACCCACTTGGAATGGGTAATGGTTAGAGATTCGTTCATCCATGCATGACCCATCAAGCTGTTGGTGAACTTGTTCTATATGGAGGTCAATTTGTCAACGTAGGTTGTGATGAGTATTTATCTGACCTGTTACTTTGTAGGCTCTAAGTGTAACAGTAAACTTTTCACCTGTCCTAATCCTACTCTTTCGTTCCCCTTCAAATTTGTGAAATTAAGTCCTTGTATCTGGTTATTTGATACTTACGATCTGTGGACTTACTGATTTGGTTTCTCTTTAGAAGGTGGACTTTATTAAGATTGTGGATTTTTGAAAAACTACGACTTGTATTTTTGAATCAAACTTCAAGACCCACCTTATCATTTCACTGAACTATTATTACTTTCCTAGTAAGTGCTAAATTACGATATGAAGGACATGCTATGAGCATGTAGGCTGTAGTGCAGGTTAAAGTCAAAACCTGTGCATTCCAAGGCCAGCCCACCCTTTGAAGGGAAGGTAGAAACTGGAGAAGAACGAAGAAGTTGAAAGGATAAAACTCGTTTGGTGCAGAGAAATAGAACATAGAATGGATGAGATATAATATGGATATCGTTAATCTTATCATATTTTTTAATTAAATAGATTTAAATATTGTGTACTTGAGCTAATATCTATTAACTAAAAAAGAATTGACATGGTTGCTATACGGTTGGTTTTCCCAGTTGCTATCAAGACTAGTTTGGTGTTTTTTGTAAACAGTAATTAATATATATTACATTCAAACACTCGACTATGAGAAACCATCACCAAGTGATGTAATATATATGATGTCTGTGAGAGTCAAACTCCCGATCTCTCGTACAACCACAAAGAGACTTCACCATTAGACCAAGTAGCTACAGACATGTCTTTTATTAACCAAGTTCACTACATAATCTTGGAAATCACTTAAGAGATTCTAGTACATTTTGATGAACACTACATATACAAGTCCACTCCACTTGCTTTGATAACAAAGCAAAACCTAATTTTAATGCAATTCCATCTTTTATCTATTTTCCAATCCTATCTTGTTACCTCTACAAAAAGAAAATTTGGTAATGGTTAAGATATTATATTAAATTCTTGGCTTGGAACCCCTACCAAGAAATCAAAATTTGTTCAAAATAATACATGAACCAAGGGACACAGAGATCTCCCAAACCATAACAGAATAATTTCCAAAGTTTGGAGTCAGAAATCAACCAAAACATTTAACAAGAGATATAATTGAGAAGAAATTAACATATTCTGATTAAGAAGAGTTTAATCAGCCAATAGTGTCATCCTTGGAGTTAAATGTTGAGGAGGGCGACTTAATTGAAGCAGGAGGAGGAGGAGACACCAAGTTGTTGATAGAAGAAGCTGCATTTTGTGCCTGATCATTGTTCCATGAAATTTGCATATTTGAAATTAATTGAAGCAACACTTCTCTTTCAAAACCTGAACCCAAATTTTCTATCTAAAAATACATAAGAGAAATAATGTCAAATGTAATAAACTTACAGGATGTTTTCTTATTATGAAAGGTTATATTATTTCTTTCCTTCCGTATACTCCAAACCATAGCAGGAATTAAAATATTCCACCCAGTCTCAGATAAGTCAAAGGAACTTGCAAGTCTATAGTTAAATAAGTCATCAATATGGGAAAAAACGGGATATAAAGAGGTATTAGTAAAGAATTTCCAAATTGATGTCGCAAATAAGCAATGAATAAAAAGATGAGAAGCAGTTTCACAGTGGTTTTTACACATAATGCATAAGTCCGACCCATTCCAACCTTTTTTCCTCAGATTTTCTCTAGTTAGGATCTTATTTGAAATCAATAACCAAGTAAAAAGTTTAATCTTAAATGGCACCTAGACCTGCCATATTTTTTGTATAAATAAAATCTAATGCCACCATTGTCAATTAATTTATAACATAAATTAACAGAGAATATAGAATTTGCAGTTGGATTCCAAAATATTTTATCCATACCTGTTTGCAGTTAAAACCCATGCAATAGTTAATCTTCCACCTAAATATAGAAATTTAGCTTTCCAAGATGATAATTTGTTTGAGATCTTCTCAATAACTAGTGTCCAATCTTTATATGTAGCTCTTCTATAATGTAAAGGAAGGTCAAGATAAGTAATGGACAAATCTGCTGCTTGACATCCCAAAGGAAGGTCAAGATAAGTAATGGGCAAATCTGCTGCTTGACATCTTAGGATGTCACAATAATATTTCAGTGATGATTAAGAAACACCAACACTAGTAAGTGAAAATTTTTGGAAGTTTATCTTAAGCCCAGAGCAAGTCTGAAAATAACATAGTATTCTTTTAATATTCATCATATTACTTCTATCAGAAGAAAGAAAGAGTATGGTATCATCGGCATATTGTATTTACCACATTTGGTCTCCCATTTGGGAATTGAATCCTAGATATAAGTTCTTTTTCTGTAGCCAAAGTTAACATTCTATTGAGAATATGTGAGACAACAATAATTAGGAGAGCGGAAATGGGGTTATCTTGACGAAGTCCATTAGAAACACCAAAATAATCGTTAGGGGACCCATTTGCAAGGATAGAGAACTTAACTGAAGAAATACACTTATTGATTCAAAAAATCCATTTGGTACCACAGCTAAGTCTCTTAAGTGAGTTCAGCAAGAAATCTCAGTTAACATTATCAAATACTTTCTCAAAGTCAAGTTTAAGGATAAATTCAGGAATATTGGCAACTTTCATGTAATTTAAGGTTTCTCGTGTAACTAGATAACAGTCACCAATGTATCTTTCAGAAAGGAAAGTGCATTGTAAATTATCAATAATATTGTTAAGGACTGGAATAAGCCTAGTAGTCAAATATTTAATAATGATTTTATATTTACCTCCACAAATTTCAAACAATTAAAAAAAAAAGAAAGGGGGAAGGGGGGAGGGGGTGGTGGGTGTGTAAAGATAATCCAACAACTCTACCACAACAACATGATAGTGTAAATATCGGCAGGCCAACATCATATTCGGTGATCTCTTTTCATATTTACATGGTTGACTAACTTGAAATATCTTCCAAACTATGCATGTTATCTTTCTACATGGCATATTCACTGGGGAATGGCGAACAAGTTTGGACCTTGGCGTCGTGGTTGCAGGCTATGGAAGTGGAAATGATATGGGCTACTGGATCGTGAAAAGCTCATGGGGATCAAGCTGGGGAGAGGAGGGGGTGCCACATGAGGCACAAGCCTGCACTGGTCCAAGCACTGTCCACGTACTACCACTCTATACCTTTTATCCATCTGGTCCAAGCACTAGGCTAGGGGTTAAGGGTAGGGTTTGAGTTGGACCGGATGACCTTGTAGGTTGGGCTGGCCCAGTTTGCAACATAGGCTGTTTCGCACCGGGCAATTTTGCACCGGGCATAGCAGATGATGTTCTAGGCCGCGGAGGTTCACCATTTACTGGCTAGCAAGACGGACAGCCCAGAAGCTCTCACGACAAGGCTCCATTTCCCATTGGTGATCCTGAGTCATTCACATTTTGAGTCCATCCTCTTGCTAACTTAACAATTC
>JAMKQA010006078.1:0-58555 GCA_024699735.1 Posidonia australis | reverse complement strand
TTGGTGTTTCCGAGTCTTGTCTCTTCCTCCGGATTCACCATTTTCGCCGTGACTGTATCGGACCTCCCAGTGTGTTTCCGCACACCGGAGTAAGGTTTTGGTGAACCGCGCCCAAGGGTTCCACCGGCATGGTCACATATAGGGTATGCATCTTCTCCTCTAGGTCTACCCACAAGTTGCGAAGGACAATCCTAGTAGCCCATTCTATAGCTTTGGCGTAGGAAGTGTTGCTAGTTTGTCCCCCTTGTCTGGGGTCGTGTTGGTGCTAGTAGAGGGTACAATTCTATGCTACTGCAGCAGACGAGGCCACCAACGCACCACCCGTTCACTGCCTGTGCTCCGGTCGGGATTTAGAATGGGAACCTTACTTTTCTGACCAGAGTCAGAACCCAAACCCATGAGTGCGTCCCATATGGTCTACTCCATGTGGGACATGCATGGTGAGAGAGAGCATGTTAGTAGCATTCATGTGCATGTGTGCCATTCATGCCACCCTAACAAATGATTGCATAGCTAACTTACTTCTTTTTTTGTCATGTCTACACTTCTTCACTGACACATTAGGTTCTCTTCCTTTGTCAGGTATAGAGTTCTATGTGCGAGGTCCTATGTCTGAGCCTGGGATTTCCTTTCTATGACCTCTGTCTTGAGGCACTATTCTCGAGCTATTCGTCACTTCCGACGATAGCTCTTCGTAGGCGTCACCCTCTCGCTTGCAATCGCAGCCCCATCCTTACCCGTTCACGGACTGTTATGGCCCAACAAGCATCTGAGACCTTTGCACCAGCTGCTTTGGAAGGGATTCCGGTTTCCGCCCCTCCTCCCTCTTTTACTTTGTCATCAGTCATTCCATCTTCGCTCCATGATAGCCATTTTCAGGCACCTAGAGTTCCTTGTCCGTCGATTTCAGGACACTGGTAGACCTTCAGTGGTCTGGAGGCTGTGGCTAAGGCAGTTACCATGAAAACCACTAGGGCATCTGATATGATGATACCCTGTCCTTCAGTTGACCCACTTCCACTTGACACATAATTGGCTGCGATTGTCTCATCAGTAGGAATTCAATCCGCAGCATCCTTGAACTTCCAGCTCCTTATGACATCCCTGCCGCTTGCTCTTCCAGCCCTTGGTACTGCTACCGATGGTTCGATCACTGTGCAATCTCAGCAACTTCTGGCCCTTGTGTAGAAGTTGCAAAACATGGCCTTCTCTTTGGATCCCACTCTGACTGCGCCTGTTTGTCCCATTCCAGAGGATCCTGCACTGCCTGCTCAGGCACTTCACGTTGCACCAATCACACTACCACTGCAACCGTCGCCACAGCTTCCCGCTGTCCCGACAATGGGCTTTGCTACTTTGCTAATAGCATCACTACCACAGCATGCATAGCATATTCCTCCCTCTACTAGTGGTCTGCCTTTTGGGCTGATAGGAGTACATCGGCCTATAAACCTGACCATACCGGTTTAACAGCTGTTACTCCCACACACAACAACACGCACATCACAGCATAACATTTCTATACCCTTGCATCAGATACAAGCTTCAGCATGCACACCACCACAAATAGTGCACATACACAAGTACACTGGCCATCATGCCACGGCAACAGGTGGTGAGATGATGGATCTGGAGGAGCACACGGGTGCTGTAGACACAACGTACACGAGACCCGCCTCGGCTGCACATTCAATGTCAGCAGCAACTCCCAATGCACTTTTCGCCAGCATGAATGACCTAGAGAAAGCCCTACGACAAGTGCAGGGTGAGGACCGCCAGTCTTTCTCCTTCCGGGACCTCTGCTATTTCCCAGAGGTGATACTCCCTCTGAACTTCCATATCTCAGAATTCGAGAAATATAATAGGAATGGCTACCCAATTTAACACCTTAAGGCGTACTGTGGCGATTTCGCTCAGCTACAGGCTAATGAGAGGCTTCTCATTTGCCTCTTCCAGAAAGGTCTTACAGGTCCAGCTCTAAAATTCACATCGCTGGATATGTCCACCATAAAGACCTCGAATGATCTGAGACAAGCTTTTTTGGAGTAGTACTCTTTTAACCTCGACATGGTCCCAAAGTGTGAGGACCTAGTCGCCACCAAGCAGCAGCCCCACGAGCTGTCCGGGGAGTACGTCGGGCACTGGCGAGTCCTCGCTTCACAAGTGCGCGATAGACCTTCTAACAAAGAGTCTATCGAAATAATAATTCTAGTGGCGTAGCCAGCCACTGGGGCTCTACTAAGCATCCAGCCTATTTCCACCTTTGCATCCCTGATCAAAGCTGGCACCTGTGTTGAGAGCTCACGAAATAGCGAAAGTTTCCCTACGTTAGCAGCATTCGCAAAGCAGACCATGGCTTCAAGCGGAACAAGCAACAACAATGGTGGCAACAACGGATCCAACACTGGGTACGTCTAGAAGAAGGATTCTGCTAGAAATGTTGTGGCATACGTAGGAACTCCTGTTATGCCAGCCAACGTGGTGGGCTCGCCAGCTCAGAATCAGGTTGTTTAGTCTCCTACACCCACAGCACCATGCATATTACAAATCACTACCACCGCCGAGCCAGTCTACCAGCCAGCACCGGCATGGCAAGGGCGCTACCCAGGGTGAAGACGACCTCCACACTCTGAGAGGGACTTCACTCCTCTGGTTGAGCCTCTGAGTGTTGTGTTCCCTAAGGTCGCATCGCACTAGAAGCTACCAGAAATCCGCCCACTGCCAAACCCACTTCCGTAGTGGTTTAAAGCAGATTTATATTGTAGTTAACATAGAACCGTGGGGCATTCTATGGATAACTGTTATACACTCCGTATGGTCATCACCATTAACACACAGGAGGAAGAGTCCAGGCCCGCTGCACAGACACCTTATTCATCTGCATCCACATCTAGCAACATAGTCAACCGGCCTTTGCCTGAGCATGCGCCCGGAACCTCGGGAGTTTATTTCCTTTCTTTGGATGAGGTTGAACTTTTTGATCCTTCTCTCCTCATCCATGGTGTTTCAGAACCGTTCTCATATCAGCTGAGTCAATCCTTCATTGAAGCTTCTAACTCTGTAGTCAATATGATCTAGTTAGCTGCCCGACCGAGGCATATGGCTACCAGACCAACCATGCAATCCACCCCACCAACAATTAGCCTATTAGTCAAACCGAGGCATGACCTAACCCACCAAGTGCCAATACCTACTCTGCTAGTCCCAGTGGAATTGAGGGCTCATTCTCCTGTGGTCATCAACTTGACACAAGATACTCACCGCATGCCTTATAGTTATACCACAGAAATGTGTGTTGAGGTAACGCGGTCGGGAAGGGTATACAAGGCCCTTGTTCCAGTAAACAAAACTAGTCAGCCTGTGACATCATCCACTCAAGCAAAAACCCATATTCCTAGTCCAATCCTTGAAGAGGGTCACAAGACCTAACTCCATTGTCAAAGTTGACCCACCTATAGCCAACATCACAGCCCAGTTAATAAAGGTCAAAGCAGACATCTCCATCTAGGACTTATTCCATACTTCGGCCAAACACCGAGAGGCATTTCTCTGGGTTTTTTAGGCCGCTCATGTTTCCTTAGCCATACAACCATCAACCTTGGAGAACATGGTAGGGATGATAATGTAGAGACCCCAATTTTGCTGGTCTGCAGGCTATAATTATGGTAGCTGGGCTTCTAATCATAAGTGATCCCAAAGCCAAAGAACACCATACCCTATAGTAAATGTTCTGAGTCGTGATCTGGGGCCATACAAGCGCGCCTCACTAGCGCACCGATCTAGCACACCAGACAGGCGCACCTCACTAGCGCATCGTACAGGTGCACCTCTCTGGCGCACCTATCTGGCCTTTAATCACAAATGAATCCATTAAACCTACTAAAGCCCATGAAAAGCCTCCAAGGCCCACAAAAGCCCACCAAAGTCCATTAAGCCCACATAGGGCCATTAGGCCCACTTAAGCTCATGAAGGCCCATCAAATCCACCAAGGCCCATTAAGCCCACCAAAGCCCACTTAGGCCCATCAATGGCCAAGTAATCCACCAAGGCCCATAAAGCCCATTTAGGCCCATGAAGGCCGACAATATTTCAACCCATTTCTTCTTCTTCTTCTTCTTCTAAACTAACCAGCCACAACCCATCCAACTGAATCATTTCCCTCCATTCTTGGCTCACCATGTTATCCAGCAGCAACCAAGCTCGAGCCCGCCACGAACTAGGGTCGTCGGATGCTTCACCACGAGCCCGGACAGCCGTTGATCACTGTAAGAGCGTAGGGCAGGCACGATGGAGCTGCGTGGGGAATAGCAAGGTAGTTGCGAGATGCTAGTATGTTAGGGTAATCGCTAGTTTGTTACGGGTGGTGGTTGTTTGTTAGAATTCTATTATGGGTTCACCTATATAAGGAGCTGAAACGATGAAGAAATGGGGAAGAAAAACAGAGAGAACAAAGCGAGAGAAAGGGAGGAGGAGAAAGAGAGAATTCTAGGAAGAGAGAGGAGGTTCGCGGAGGTGAGGAGCCAGAGTTTTCAACCTCTTCCAGCGAGCTACAACGCATTACTAGGTACACTCTCCACCAAACTTCGTTTCATTTCAATTTTAGTTTCCTAGGACTCCCTTTATCTTCCTTGTTCGATTCCAACAAGTCCAAAGGTTTCCTCTGGTCGGAATCACTCCCCAGGCCTCGCTGGAGTCGTTTTCTAGTGGTTAGGCTAGGTGGGGGAGCTGGTCTAGGGCTTGTCCCTGGACCTAGTAGCTTAGGTCTTCCTCTCCTCACCTCCCTATTGCTTCTCCACCCCTTAAAACACCATTCCAGTCGCTGTGGAGGCCTCCACCAGAAGCTCGCTGGAATCATGACGTGTCGCCGTCACCAGGGAAGACGACCGCAAACAGTGAAGGAACGCGCGCCTCCCACATCTACGTGCCTCTCCAAGCCTCCAAGAATGTTCCACGACACTCCCCCTATCCTCCGGAGCAACATAGACCTCTCCACGAGACCTGGATCGCTCTTTCATCCAAGCTCATCGGAGAAGACGACGGCAACGACAGGCGAGGTCTAAGAAACAAGGGAAAGGCTCGATCCTTGGTCTTGGAGGATGGAAAACCACCCTCAACATGTTCCAAAGCCTTCGAGAGCCCTAGACCGCAGCATCGTAGCCTCTGGAACCACCTTCTTCTCCGACACCGTCGCCGGAGTCGTGTCGACGGTGAGGGAAATGGGAGGCCCTCTCCAGCTGTCATATCCATGATCCAAACCGTTGGATCTCTCCCCCTCCTCTCCTTGCTTCCCGTGGGGTCTGATCCTAGATCTGGCCATGGGATAGCCTTTGTGTGTTTCTCCGGCGGTCGTCGACGACGGAGGTCCGTCGCCAGCGGCCGCCGTTTCTTTTTCTTTTTTTAAAAAATAAAAATTAGTTTTATTTGAATTAAATTCTAAAACTTTTGTTTTATTACATTTAGGACCTTTTTTATTATTACAAATAGGTCCTTTCTCTTACTTTTATGTCCCTACTCTTTTTTCCTTTAAATTGTTTGAATAAAGTTTTAACCGAAAATATTGCAATGTGCCCCCTAAGCTTCTCTAATAATGTTTTCCAGGCCTAAAAATTAGACAAAAACCCCTAAGTTTCATGTAAATCATTTTGAATGCATATTTCTCTGTTCAAATTGCGTTTAAATCCCTGATCTTCATTAAAATTCTTTTGAATGCATATTTCTCTGTTAAAATTGCAAGGTGAAACCTGAGCATTCAAATATCTGGACAGATGTGGTTTAAATTGCATTTTAACCCCTAAACTTTTTCTGAATTTCCCTGAATGCATGTTCCTCTGGTTAATTTGCATTTTAGCCCCTGAGCTTTTCTAAAATTATTCTGAATGAATGTTTTGATGGCATAATTGCATTTTAACCCCTAGAAACCTTCAATTTAACTAAAAATGCACAGATTTGCACCTTTGACCCTAGATTTCTTCAAAATTACATGAAATGTGTCCTTCTATGTATTTTTGATGATTTAACTTCAAAAAAATTCAGTTTTCATTCAGAATTTGTGTTTTTTGCACAACGGCCCTTGGAATTCACATTTTTTGCACTCTCACATACATTTTGCACATTTTGGCGCTCTTTTTCATACAAGTTTTCTTACATTTTCTTCCAACATTGTGCATGCATTCCTGGCTCACTTCAAGCTTCGCTTTCCCATTGTTTCCCCGATTTTTTTTCTGATTTCCCCGTCTTTTGACTTGATTTGGTTTTCCATCACCCGAGGGCGTACTTTACAGGCTAGACAATGCCGACATGGTCCCGAAAAGAGGATTATTTTCCCAATCTGATTTTCTCAAATTTCCTCGATTTTCAGCTAATTTGCGTGATGCTTTCTGAGAATTTTCCTCATCGTCCACAGGCGTACAGTAAAGCAGCATTCTCAATGCCTACATTTGTCCCTCGGATTAACTTTTTCCCTTTATTTCATTTCTTCTCTTTGATTTGGCATGTTTTCAAGTCATCTTTAGCATGAGCATAGAGAATAGGCAAGAACACATCCATTAGACCATTTGGCAAGTAGGAAACCTAGAT
The DNA here is from genome assembly GCA_024699735.1 of Posidonia australis. Lineage (NCBI taxonomy): Eukaryota > Viridiplantae > Streptophyta > Magnoliopsida > Alismatales > Posidoniaceae > Posidonia > Posidonia australis. Next base: position 51,978 of record JAMKQA010006078.1, on the reverse strand, counting down.
AGACCGTGTTCCTTTGGCGTATAGGGGTGCCTAACCCCTTCCCCATGCATAACCAGAATCCTTACCTTTTCTCTAGCCTGCATTCATTTGTGCATTATATCCATTAGGCACGGAGCACACATGTAATAGCATCAGAGTAGCAGTCAGTTTTGAAGGGGTTACAGCCAGGGCAACTGGAATCAGCGCTTGAGGCGTTAAGAACTACCAACGCCTATTATGTGGATTTCACTTCCGATGAAGAGGAAGGAGATGCTGTGGTAGCACAAGTTGATAGCATGCTCAGCGATTTGGAAGTTCTATTTCAAGAGCACTTGGCGGTACTAGACGAGCATGCGTAAATAATGACACAGGATGGAAAAGGCAATAATGACAGAGTACACTGAGGAGTAGACAGTTGCACAAGGACAATCTGCTATCATGACCCTGGAGGAGAATAGATCCTTAAACACTAGACCAGAGGAGTTTATCTCCTATCAGTCGGGAGGCGGGTTTAGGTGGTATTATCACTCCAGGCCCCACTTGAGCAGTGGGGTCCAAAAAAAAAGATCTTGAGTTAGGCTCAGGAGGGAACTCGGGCGACAACACTCACATCAGTTAGATAGAGGACAGCTGCCCACCTGTTGTACAAGTGGTACAAAGACATTGTGAAATTGAAAGCTTTTGCTTACCAAAAGTAGAACAGCCAGATATAAGTTCGAAAATAGCAGAACCAGAGATCATTAGAGGTGCATACAAGAAACTAGGGTTATAGTGACCATTCTAAAGCACCATCAAGGGCAGAATGCTCAGAAAGTGTGCACCGTTGAAGACACAGATCCGTAATGCCAACGAGAAGTCTTTCCTGAGCTTACTGCATACATAGAAGAAGAAGAAGCAGAGTTAGAAGGGGCAGAATGGATTGAGGACTGCCTTGTTCAACAGAACTTGATAGATGAGCATCGATTGCAAGCTATGCATCATGCACAATGCTATCAGAAGCACATGGCCAAAGCTTATCAGAAGAAGGTCCGACCAAGAGGCTTTTTGCTAGGGGACCTAGTCCTAAGAGAAATACATCTCCCAGATAGTTGTGGCAAGTTCAGGCTCAATTGGTGTGGACCATTCGTGGTCAAGCAAGTCTACTCCGGAGGAGCTGTCATCCCTGAGGACATGGACTGCGTCGAACAGTTAGAGCCAGTCAAATCATGCCACCTGAAAAAGTACTATCAGTGATCATGAACAATGTGTCCTCACTCTGCAACATTAACACTTCCCTCCATGCATAAATGAATTCATGTTCTTTCTACATCGATATAGCTTTGCATCATAGCACATACTAACCCCCATTCAGTATATGCATATATAGGCTGATGTTTGTTTTAATCATCACATGCATGGATCTTAACCCGTTGATGATAAGCGGAATAAGCCTGACAATGTTGGGAATGCGTAGCACCTTCCTAGGTAGAAACTATTCAGGAACCTAGGGAGAGAGGGAGCCACCTTTCATTGTGAATTGGGCAAAGTATCCAAGCTGCTCAAGGACCCTACACCTCCTAGAGGGAGATAAAATGTTAGGGGTGAGAATGAGAGTGTGAGAAATAAAACAAAAATATATATCTGTGAAAGGGCATAAAAGAATAATAAGACAGAAATCACAGATAGAAGTCAGTTCTAAAGAGAAAGGCATGACGGGTAGCTCTGTCCCTCCAATTTATCTTGGAGAGGAGTCGAAGTGAATACCTGGAAGACATGTTTTGAAAGGGCCTAGCCAATCCTTTAAGCAGCAGCAGCTCCCCACCATACACCAGGTACCTATTACCTCCATGCCAGGGATAGGGTGAGCCCACATGCCTATGAGGGAGAATACAATAAAAAAGCAGTGGTATGGTCTAGTGGGGTTTTGAACGGAGCCTAAGACACAGTGTCGGATTTCTAGAGAGCCACCCAAAAAAAATACTAGAGGGCTTGGATAGAGTCTCGTGAGGTCTGGAGTTATCATTCCCTTATATACTTGGCGATAAGCATCCCAATGCTGAAGGCACCAATAAGATCCCACAAATCTTTCAGAATGCATGCATTTCTTTCCACAAATATCATCCCAAAAGTGTCATAGTGTATTATCCGGTTATTTTAGCTAGAATGTGACAAATGACTTTCGGCCTAAGAGAAACAGGAGGACATTGCCTAGACCAGGGGCGTTTAAGATGCTCTCGTCAGTTAAGGCCACTTATGTCAAACCAGGGGCATGCCAGCTGTGCTATGGTTAGACACACTGAGCTAGTACACAACCAAGGGCATATAAGTTGCTCTGACTGGTTAAGAGGCATCCATGTCAAACTAGGGGCATGTCAGCTGTCCTATGGCTAGACACACTGAGCCAATGCTCGACCAGGGGCATGCTTGTTGCCCTATAGGTCGAGGATCTCGATAATCTACCAAAAGGCACAGTCATCAAATAATCCCGATCCCCCGGGTTTGATGGTCATATCTCATTACTTGGGTACCTGGTCAAAACTCGTTGATAACCAGGACCTCCCCTCAGGGTTGTGCATAAGATTTAGTTCGTTCAGCAACTCTTTGTTCAGTCAGTTGTAGTTTACAACTTTAGGCCAGTTTCTCTGATTCTTAGAATACCATTGCGCTATATCTTTTATCTGTCTGCTTTGATTTTTCTAAGTGCTGTTAAACGAAGCAAAGTTGAAATCTGTTTCTAAAACAATGTTTCGAGCATGTCTTGTAGGAGATCGTTTACCCTTCTGAGGAGTCTCGAGCCAAGAAAGCTAAAGTGCCTTACAGATCATGGGCTTCCCTACGATGGTCGTGCCCATACATTGCTCAGATGTTCTCCAGGCATGGATCAAGCAATTGACTGGAAGTGATCGCGACAAGCTGCTGATTTTGGGAATCTCTTCAAAGCTTCTAGATATCGCAAAGGTGGAGGTTTCTCGATACTTTCTGTGTGCAGCTGCCTGATTCTGGAAACCAGCTCATCATGTATTTTACTTTGGGAGAGTCGAATTGACCCCAACCTTTGAAGAGGTCCACAGAATATGTTGGCTACAAAGGTTCCAGGGACCCACCATGTTTATGCGATGCGATAAGTATTCTTCAATCTTGAGTGATCAAACTGGCCTATCATCTCGTGATTGTGGTCGTCAACTCATCTGTTCAGACGAACATTCTCCCATGCTGCAGCTAGCCAACTTTGACAAAGTAGCCAGAATACGTGCCTCCTTGGGTGACGAGCTATGGTTGAAAGGCTTTGTTGTCCGTTTCCTAGGAGAATTGATTTTCAGCCATGGCCGGATGGCTGTAAACATTGAAGTTGCTGAGATCGCTTTGGCAATTTTCACCCGATAGATAGATTTAGCCCTAGTCATCATGGCATAGACTTATCGGGCTCTAGGCCGATCATTGCGGTGCTATCGGCACTTTTATGGCTGTGGAGCTTTTGTACAGGTATGGTAGGCTGCACATCTAGTTGTAGTAGTCTTACACCTGCAACGATCAGCCTTTGAATCTTACTGTCAAAGTGGCCATGCATGCACGCTCACCTCAGTTCAGAAGGAGTACGAGCGTTTAGAAAGCTTGACAGAACGGAAAATCATCTAGCGCATTATTCCTTCGGTTACTCATAACTTTGAGGCCTTCTTCAACACAGCTGACATGTAGCTTATCGTCTTGCCGGGGTTGACTGGTGGAGTTGAACATCACCCAATCCATGTGATGTGACAATTCGGTTACCAACAAGATGCCTTTGTTTAGGGGCAAATGCCAGCACGGTTCCAAGAGTACCCCCTGAGCTCTTATACAATGACTAAGGAACTCTCTCGCCTGCTTAGTGGCTCCATACGATCGAAGGATCATGTAGTCATAGAGGGGAAGAGTTGCACAATAGAGTATGAAGCTGAAGTCGAAGAGGCCTGGACAATCTGCAACGCCACTCCGAGCCATACGCTCTTTTCCAAATCCTCGGACTCCGAGAGATCCAGTGATGACATAGATTCTTAACATTCCTGTCATGTTACTGGTTCTTTGCAAGTTGAAATACATGCAATCACTCCATTGACTCTGCTAATAAAATTCATCAATACATTTCTGGCCAATTTGTTTGATTGCTTATGGCTGATGTGGAACAAAAGTCGCCATCACGACAGCATGTGCATGACTGGTGCATGATTCTACTTTCTTATGGCTATCGGCATGGCGCTGGGGACCACCCAGATAATAGTCAAGTATCTCGTTTTGTTGCCCTGGCCTAGACAGATGAAGTCTTCACAACTTCTGTGCCAGATAGGGTGGAATTATCCCCTTTGCCTTTGAATTCGGATCCTGATGGACGGATTCAAGGCCTCCTTGTTCCATCTCTTTTGTCTATACTACTGCCAGGAGTCCAGATGCTCACAACCGCGGTTCGGTCTGTTAGGACGAATCTCGGTGCCACCTCCTTCGCCTTTGAATTGCGATCCTGGTGGATGAATTCAAGGCCTCCCTTTTTTCATCGTTCTACATTGCCGCCTGGAGTCTAGATGCTCCCATTTGCGGTTCGTTCTGTTAGGACGAATCTCGGTGCCACCTCCTTCGCCTTTGAATTTCGATCCTGATGGACGGATTCGAGGCCTCCCTTTTTCATCTTTCTAGATCATTGCCCGGAGTCTAGATGCTCCCATCCGCAGTTCGATTCGTCAAGACGAATCTCGGTGCAACCTTCTTCGCCTTTGAATTCCGATTCTGATGGACAGATTCAAGGCCTCCCTTTTCCATCTTTCTAGACTACCGCCTAGAGTCTAGATGCTCCCATCCACAGTTGATCTGTCACAATGAATCTCGGTGCCACCTCTTTCGCCTTTGAATGCCGATCCTGATGGACATATTCAAGGCCTCCCTTTTTCATCATTCTAGACTGCCTCCCGGATTCTAGATGCTCCCATCCACGGTTCTATCCGTTAGGACTAATCTTTGTGCCACCTCCTTCGCCTTTGAATTCCGATCTTGATGGATGGATTCAAGGCCTCCCTTGTTCATCTTTCTAGACTACCGCCCGGAGTCTAGATGCTCCAATCTGCAGTTCATTCTGTCAGGAAGAATCTCGAAGCCACCTCTTTCGCCTTTGAATTCCGATCCTAATGGACAGATTCAAGGTGTCCCATTTCCATCTTTCTAGACTACCGCTTGGAGTCTAGATGCTCCTATCCGCAGTTCGATTCGTTGGGACGAATCTCGGTGCCACCTCCTTTGCCTTTGAATTCTGATCCTGATGGACAGATTCAAGGCATCCCGTTTCCATCTTTCTAGATTGCCGCCTGGAGTCTAGATGCTCCCCTCTGCGATTCGATCCGTCAAGACGAATCTTGGTGCCACCTCCTTCGCCTTTGAATTCCGATCCTGATGGACGGATTCAAGGCCTCCCTTTTCCATCTTTCTAGACTGTTGCCCGGAGTCTAGTTGCTCCCATCCACGGTTTGATCCATCAGGACGAATCTCGGTGCCACCTCCTTTGCCTTTGAATTCCATTCCTGATGGACGGATTCAAGGTATCCCTTTTCTATCTTTCTAGACTGCCACCCGGAGTCTAGATGCTCCTATCCTCGGTTTGATCCGTCAGGACGAATCTCGGTGCCACCTCCTTCGCCTTTGAATTCCGATCTTGATGGGCAAATTCAAGGCCTCCCTTTTTCATCTTTCTAGACTGCCGCCCGGAGTCCAAATGCTCCCATCCACGGTTCATTCCGTCAGGACGAATCTCAGTGCCACCTCCTTCGCCTTTGAATTCTGATCTTGATGGACGGATTCATGGCCTCCCATTCCCATCTTTCTAGACTACCACCCGGAGTCTAGATGCTCCCATCTGTGGTTTGCTCCATCAGGACGAATCTCAGTGCCACCTCCTTCACCTTTGAATTTCGATCCTGATGGACGGATTCAAGGCCTCCCTTTTCTATCTTCTAGACTACCGCCTGGAGTCTTGATGCTCCCATCTGTGGTTCAATCTGTCAGGACGAATCTCAATGCCACCTCCTTCGACTTTGAATTCCAATCCTGATGGATGGATTCATGGCCTCCCTTTTCCATCTTTCTGGATTACTGCCTGGAGTCTAGACGCTCCCATCCGCAGTTCGATCCATCAGGACGAATCACGGTGCCACCTCCTTCGCCTTTGAATTCCGATCCAAATGGATGGATTGAAGGCTTCCCTTTTCCATCTATCTAGGCTACCACTTGGAGTCTAGATGCTCTCATCTTCGGTTCAATCCGTCAAGACGAATCTTGGTGCCACCTCCTTTGCCTTTGAATTCCGATCTTGATGGACGGATTCAAGGCCTCCCTTTTCCATCTTTCTAGACTGTCGCCTAGTGTATAGATGCTCCCATCCGTGGTTCGTTCCGTCAAGACGAATCTCGGTGCCACCTCCCTCTTCTTTGGATTCCGATCCTGATGGATGGATTCAAGACCTCCCTTTTCCATCTTTCTAGACTGCCGTCCAGAGTCTAGATGCTCCCATCCGCGGTTTGTTCCGTCAGGACGAATCCTAGTGCCACCTCCCTCGCCTTTGAATTTCAATCCTGATCGATGGATTCAAGGCCTCCCTTTTCCATCTTTCTAGACTGCCGTCTAGAGTCTAGATGCTCCCATCCGTGGTTCGATCCGTCAGGACGAATCTCGGTGCCACCTCATTCGCCATTGAATTCCGATCCTGGTGGATGGATTCAAGGCCTCCCTTTATTTTCATCATTCTAGACTACCGCCCGGAGTCTAGAGGCTCCCATTCGCAGTTCGTTCCGTCAGGACGAATCTCGTGCCACCTCCTTCGCCTTTGAATTCCGATCTTGTTGGACATATTCAAGGCCTTTCGTTTCCATCTTTCTAGATTGCCACTCGAAGTCTAGATGCTCCCATCCGTGGTTCGGTCCATCAGGACGAATCTCGGCGCCACCTCCCTTGCCTTTGAATTCCGATTCAGATGGACGGATTCATGGCCTCCCTTTTCCATCTTTCTAGATTGCCACTCAGAGTCTAGATGCTCCCATCCGCGGTTCATTCCATTAGGACGAATCTTGGTGCCACCTCCTTCGCCTTTGAATTCCGATCCTGGTGCTTGGATTCAAAGCCTCCCATTTTTTCATCTTTCTAGACTGCCGCCTGGAGTCTAGATGCTCCAATCCATGGTTCGGTCTGTCAGGACGAATCTTGGTGCCACCTCCCTCACCTTTGAATTCCTATCCTAATGGATGGATTCAAGGCCTCCCTTTTCCATCTTTCTAGACTGCCGTCCGGAATGTAGATGCTCCCATCCGTGGTTTGATCCATCAAGACGAATCTCGGTGCCACCTCCTTCACCTTTGAATTCTGATCCTGGTGGACAGATTCAAGGCCTCCCTTTCTTCATCTTTCTAGACTGCGGCCCGGTATCTAGATGCTCCCATCCATGGTTTGGTCCGTTAAGACGAATCTCGGTGCCATCCCCTTGCCTTGGAATTCCGATCTTGGTGGATGGACTCAAGGCCTCCCTTTCTTCATCTTTCTAGACTATCGCTCGGACTCTAGATGCTACCATCCACGGTTCAATTTGCTGAGACGAACCTCGGTTCCCCCTTCTGCCTTTTGTTTCACCCCAAGTGGATGGTATCAAAGCAAACTGTTTTCCTCCTTCCTTTGGGCTGGTATCCCGAACTACCAGGGCAATCCCTTGGATGCCCGATGGATTCCCCACTCTCCTTGTTCCATCCCTCCTTTGGGCTGGTAGCCCGAACTACCCGGATGACTTTCGTTACCTGTCAGTTTTCGGTCGGCAAGCACCGTAAGTCTTGTCTGGCGCTTTTCCGACAAGTGTGATAATCAGTCATGTCTTTTAAGAGCTGATTGGTCATCAACTGGTCGGTATTTGTCATTAGTTTAGGTTTCTCTGATGATTGGCTTTAGCTATGGCAACGGGACCTCTAGTGCATCCACTGACTGGAAGCTGGTTGCCATTAACTGATTCTTCCTTGCAGCCTCGGATAGGGCATCTTCGTCAACTCTGAGCAATGATCCTCCTTCTACTGGTCCCTCTTTTTTGTAAAAGCGGTGGGGTGTCACTATCAACCCTGAGCGTCAGTCTCTATTCCATTCGTCCTCCAACCTCGCTTAGGGAGGGACATATGTAGACACCCTAATATGATTGCAAATAGGCCAAACCCAATAGCCACTCCTCACTACAACAACCACCAATGTAGGCACACCTATCTGTCACACCTGTCTGGCGCACAAGATAGGCACACCTTACTAGCGCACCATGCAGGCTCACCTGGTTGGCACACCACATAAAACCCTAACTGGGCTCTAAAAAGCCTAAATACAAAACAAAACCCTAAAATACCAATAAACCCTAAAATCGAGGTTAAACCCTAATCCAAACATTAAACCCTAGGTTAGGACCTAAATTAAATTCAAAACCATAATCCAAACCTTAAAACCTAGTTCAAATTCTAAGCCAAACCTCAACAACCTAACTAACTTCCACTACATCCTAACTAATCTAACATACTCATGTAACAACCAAAACAAACATAACTACTTCCCACTTCTCTCCAACAAACATAACTACTTCCCACCTCTCTCCAGCAAACTTAACTACATCCCACTTCTCTCCAACAAACATAACTACTTCCTACTTCTCTCCAACAAACATAACCACCTTCCACTCTAACCATAACCAACCAAGCCTATATATAGCCCCTTTTGCAAGTAGAAATGGACTTTTGCGCACTTTTGTAAAAATTGAGAGAGGAGAGCTCCCCAACCCTTCTTCCTCCCAACCAAAGCTATCAGAGAGTTCTTGGAAGATAGAGGAAGCTCGTGGAGGTGAGAAATCAGAGGTTCTAGCCATCTCCAGCGAGCTCCGACAACCTCTGGTGAGCTCCGACCATCCACCACATTGCCAAACCAGGTACACACTTTACTGAGCTCAATTCATGCTAAAAAGGCTTCCCTAGGACTCCCTTTGTCCTCCTTGATCGATTCGAATAGGGCTAGAGGCCTCCTCTGGTTGGAATCAGCCCCCAAGCCGCGCTGGAGTCATTTTCCGGTGACTTAGTTAGGGGTGTTGGTCCAAGGCTTGTCCTTGGTCCTAGAACCTTAGGTCCTCTTCTCCAGGCCTCCCTCTTGCTTCTCCGCTCGTCGAAACCCCACTTCACCACCTCCCTAAGTCTCCAGCAAAAGATCACCGGAATCGCATTGTTTCACCGGAGCTAGAGAAGAAGACTATGCACATTGAATGGACACGTGCCTCATGCATCATTGTGCCTCTCCAAGCCTCCAGGAACGTCCCACGGCATGCCCCTAGTGCTCCAGTGTCTTCCGATTCGAGCCCTGTGCCTTGGACAGCCACAGTAGTTGAGCTCACCGGAGAAGGATTGCGTCGACGGTGAGCTTTGTTCAATGATGGGGGAAGTGTCCCATTCTCGCCTCTAAAAGAAGGCAAATGTTTCTCTCGACGTCCCGCAGCCTCCAGGAGCTCAGAGACGCGCGTTGCAGCCCTCTAGTAGCCCCTTTCTTCTCCGACGCTGTCACCGGTGTGCTCCGACAGTGAGGGAGGTGGGAGGCCCACTCCCGTCGTTGAATCCCTGATCCAAACCGTTGGATCTCTTCTCCTCCTTCTCTTCTTGCTTTCCATGGGGTCTGATCTTGGATCAGGCCATGGCATGGCCTCTCGAAGCTTCTCCGGCAGTCGTCGCCAGCGACCGCCGTTTCTTTTTCTTCTTTAAAAAAAATAAATTTCTTTTAATAAAACTTTTGTAATTTTTGTTATCTTTCAAATAAGTCCTTTTCCATTGCAAGTAGGTCCTTTTTTCTTACAATTAGGTCGTTGCATTTTTCTTAAATCGTTTGAATAATTTTTAACTGAAAATATTGCAATGTGCCCCCTGAGTTTTCCAAATAATATTTTCCAAGCTTAAAAGTTTGATAAAAAAAACCCAGAGTTTCTTTTCATGCATTTTAAGCCAACTCTTTTGCATAAAGAACCCTGAACTTTTCTGAAACTCTTTTGAATGCATGTTTCTCTGGTTAAATTGCATTTGAGCCCCTGAATTTTATAGATTTCACACTGAAGGCATGTTTTCTAGGGTAGAATTACTGAATTGTCCCTAACACTTTCTGTTTTCAAACATGGATTCTTTTTCTTGCATATTTTACCCTGAATTTCCACAGAATTGCATTAAATACATGTTTTGATGGTAGAATTGCATTTTGACCCCTAGGAATCTTCAATTTGACCAAAACTGCACAGATTTGCACATTTGATCCCAGATTTCTTCAAAATCACATGAAATGTGTTTTTCTAGGTATATTTGATGGTTTAGCTTCAGAATTTCAGTTTTCGTTAAGAATTTAGGTATTTTGCACAAAAAGCACTTGGAATTTGCATTTTTACACCTTTGCATGCATTTTGCACATTTTGTTGCACTTTTTCATGCATGCTTTCTTGTATTTTCTTCCATGCATTGTGCACGCATTCCTAGCTCACTCCAAGCTTGGTTTTCTCATTGTTTCCCGAATTTCTCCTGATTTTCGTGTTTTTTGACTTGATTTGGCCTTCCATCGCCTGAGGGTGTACATTAAAAGGCTTAACAATGTCGACATTGTCCTGAATGAGGATTATTTTCCCAATTTGATTTTCTTGGATTTATCCAAATTTTCGCTGATTTACGAGACGCTTTCCGAGAATTTCTCGATTTTCACGATTTTCCTCATCGCCCAAGGACGTATAGTAAAGCAGCATTCTCAATGCCTACATTTGTCCCTTGGATTAATTTTTTCCCTTTTATTCTCTTCTTTTCTTTCATTTGGCATGTTTTTTAGTCACCTTTAGCATATGCATTTAGAATAGGCAAGCACACACCTAATTGACCATTTAGCAAATAGGAAACCTAGAAAGATCGAGTTCCTCGAGCGCATGGGGTTGCCTAAACCCTTCCCCATGCGTAACAAGAATCCTTACCCTTTCTCTAGCCCGCATTGATTTGTGCATTTCATCCATTAGGCACGGAGAATACATGTTTTCTTCTTGGTTTTCTTTCGTGTTCGGTTTTCCTCGTCTTTCCATTAAAAGACTAGGTGGTGACTCCTTTCCTTATCCTTTCTTATCTTTCCTTGGTGTTTCCAAGTCTAGTCTTTTTCTCCAGATTCATCATCTTCGCCGTGACCGTATCGGGACTCCTCGTGTGCTTCCACGCACTTGGTAAAGGAGAGCCATGTAGGGTTCCACCAGCATGGTCACAAGAACTGGCGACTCCACTAAGGAACCTTACTTTTTTGACCAGAGTCGAAACCCAAACCCATGAATGTGTCCTATGTGGTCAACCCCACATGGGACATGCATGGTGAGAGTGTGCACTTTAGGACATTCATCTGCATTATGTGTCATGGCATGCCACTTTAATAACTTGCATTTGTCTTTGTGTCATTGTCCAGGTTCTGATACCTGTTTCTCTTGCTTGTTTTCTCAGGTAACTTGTTGCGAGGTCCTCGGCTAGGAGCTTGGGTGTCTCCGTTGCGAGCGGCCTCCCGTGGTTGTTTTCTCTTGCCTTTTTTGAGCTATTAGTTAATTTTTAACTGTAGTTCATCTTAGAGCTCGTGCGTTTGTCTTTTGCCGTAACACCTTTGTTTCGTTTGCGGTTAGCCATGGCCCTGCAGACCTGCAAGCCTCCAATTATTGTTCTGAAGGGAGTCCCACACTCAGATCCTCCTTCTTTCACTTTGACTACTTCTTCTTCCCTCTATGCGACCCATTTTGGGAATCATGGAGGATCCTCATCTCCTCTTTCGGGACAGTGGCAGACACAAGCTGGTCTAGGGCCCATCACTGATTCAACTACGGTGACAACCACACAGGTCCCAAAAGTTCTGCTAGCTGCACCCTATCTCTCGGGTGCTCCTGTTTCAAGAGATCAACAAGCTGTAGTTTCATCTGTTTTGAAGGCCATTCCTGTTTTGTTCTTGCCTTCTGACCTATCTTTTGATGGGTCTTCGGCCACACAGGCTTAGTACCTGAGAGCTTTGGCCCGAGGGTTTGAGTGCATGGCCCTTTCTCTTGGTCATGTTATGGGTCATCCTCTTTCGACTTCTAAGGTTCCAGTGCAGACCACTATAGCATTGCAGGCTCACCCCACTACTTTATCACCCATACAATCGCCCTAGCATCACACTGCTTCGGCGATGGGGGCATTATCTCTACCTCCTGTACCACAATTGTATTGGTCACAGTATGCATCACAGTCACCAAGGAATCAACCCATTAGTTGTGCGAGAGTACAACATTTCTCAAGTCCATCACCCGGAGTTGTATCGGTGCCACAATTGTTACTCTCGTGCTCAACACCACGCACAACACAGCATACTCAGAACCCACCTCAACATTAGGATCAGGTTCCAACACATAGGTCGTCACCGCACACTAGGCGCACACCTCCCATTGACAAGCCAGTGCATCTCGTCGCATTGGCTCAACAAGGACTGCAACCTAAGGAGAAACGAGGCCGTCATGTTGAGAGTGACTACACTCCACTGGGTGAGCCATTGAGTGCTGTTTTTCCTTAGGTTGGGTCGCTTCTGAGACTCCCAGATCCGCGTCCCCCACCAACTCCACTTCCTTGGCGGTACGACGCGAACGTATACTGCGATTATCATCGAGCCCTAGGTCATTCGACTGATAAATGCTACACTCTACAGGATGTCATACAGACGTTGATCGATAGTGGAACTACTATTGTTGACACGCGAGGCACAACACCCGCATCCATATCCTTATCCTCACCAGCAACTAGTTCGGTACGCATTACACATCCACACATCACCGTTGAACTGACATGTTGTGTCGTGACTGTTCAGCAAGGGCAGCAACAACGACAGAGGCGGCCTTGCCATAAGGAAAGAGACTTCACCCCACTTAGGGATTTGCTGAGTGACATCTTTCCCAAAGTTGTGCCATTCCTACGGCTACTGGAGATTCACCGACCACCAGACCCGCTTCCTAGGTGGTATTGGGCTAACTTGTTTTGCCAATACCATCACATTCGTGGACATTCGACAAACAAGTGTTTTACTCTTTGCAATGCTGTCCAGGATTTGATTGACAATGGAGGCATTGTCATCAACACACAGGAGGCAGCCCACACATACACCTGTGCACATGCTTGCAACACACACGTGCACACCCTAGAATAGCTGGCCTTACCGTGTCTGAGCCTGCAAGCTCCGAGGATACTTGAACATTTGGGGTTTACCTCTTTCTCCCAGTTTTTCCCAGGGAATCCATCAGGCTTTTTATTTTCCTAGCTTGTCCTCCCTTTGCTTCTGTCTGGCAGCACATGTATTTGCCGCTCTTGTTCATCTTCCCCATTTGCCTAGTTTGTCCTCCTTTTCTTTGCTTAGTTCTATCCAGCGATACTCACATGTGTCACACTTGTTCTTGTTCCTTTATGGGGGGCCTAACCTAAAGTTGCTAGTTTGCCACGCATGGATCTAAACCAGCACGTGCAAATACCTTAGATCAAGTAGGAGACAACCGTCACAGCAGATATCAACTCCAACAAAGATACAGTCTTAATGTCACCTGCATATTCAGCATTCACAGTGACAGTCTCAATTCCAATATTGGTTGTGATTGCTTCTGTTACACCTGCCTTGATTCCAATTTCTAGTGGCACTACTAGGAGTTACTTTGAACCCCAATGGCATTGACAAACAGTAGCAACAAGGACTAGAGCTGTATCCTTTTCCTTTATTCCCTTTGTTTTCTTGTTGCATCACCATTTATCAAAGCACAAAACAAAAAAAAAATAAAAAATCACAAAAGATAAAAAAGAAGAAAAACGTAAAACAGAAGAGAACATCAAAAACAATTAAAGAGGGTAGTTTGCTTGTTAATAACATTCTGCTCGATGATGAAAAATTGGAAAAGCTTGCCAATGTCAGAATGGATTATTCCCTCCTTAGTTGTCACTACTTAGACAACCAAGTTAGCAAGGGAGCCATTAAGCATTAAAGCCAGACGAAATGTCCAAGCTCTGCAAGGATGCACCTCCAAGAGGGAGATAAAATGTTAGGGGTGATTGAGAATGTGAGCTAGAAAAGAAAACATACATTTGCAAGGGCATAAAAGAATAGAGAAGACAGAAGGCGAAGATAGAAGTCAGCCCAAGAGTGAGAGGCATGCGTTGTAGCTCTACCCTTACCATACCTTGGAGAAGAGTTGGAGTTTGCGCTTAGTAAAATCACACCTTTGAGGGACTGACCCACCCTCTTGCAATAAAGGCCTCCTGAATAGATTGGGCACTTATTACCTCCAAGACAAGGTTAGAGTGAAATCGCACGTCTATGAGGGAGTGAAAGAAAAGACAATGATATCGAAAAGAAAAAGCAGGTGCAGGACCTTAGAGAGTTTGGCATGGAGCCAGGTCCATCGCAATACCTCATAGTGAATTCGTGTGCTACTATTACCCAGCGAGAGCCAACTAACGACTTGCAAGTCTTTGTAGTGGCAACTGAGTCGAAGGAGTCATCCTCCTCTAACCGGTATACAACTTTCCAGCCTAGCTTTGTAGTGGCTTATTACCTCCTCATTGAATAAGCAAAGTAGTGAATGTAGAAAACGAGCAACTAAAATCACAAGGCATGCATTTCTTGACTAAACAAAAAATTCACTCTTAAATAACTAAATTGCTCACAATAATAGAGTCCACAACAATAGTAATAGTCATCATAGCCTTGCTTGGATCAATCTTTTTGTTTGTAGTATCATTGCGAATTGCTTTTAGCCAAGGAATGCCAAACCCAACAGCAAATGATCTGAGCCATGATCCAGGGCCATGCAGGTGCACCTACTCGGCGCAACTATATGGTGCACCAACCAGTCATACCTATATGGTGCACCAGACAGGCGCACCTCTCTGGCACACCTATCTAGCGCACCAGACAGCCGCACTGGACATATGCACCTGGCCAGTTCCCTCATCACGACTGTTGATCGCTGTCGGTGCTTGGGCTGGCAGCGGGTTGCGTAGGGGACAACAATGTTGTTACAAGTGATTAGTCTGTTAGGAGGCTTCTTAGTTTCATATAGAGTTGGTTAGTTGTTAGGATTTTGTTGAGTTTGTAACAGGTTGTTACAATCACCGAAACTTCACCTATAAATGGAACGGCAGTGTGAAGTGTGAAAAAAGAAAAGAAAAGAAGAGAGCGAGAGAGAAGGGGAGGAGGAGATAGAGAGAGTTCTAGGAAGAGAGAGGAGAATTGTGGAGGTGAGAAACCAGAGTCTTCAGCCACTTCCGGCGAGCTATGAAGGCAAAGCACATTGCCAGACCAGGTACGTCCTCCACCAACCTCATTTAATTTCAATTTTAGCTTCCTAGGTCTCCCTCTGCCTCCTTTGGTCGATTCCAATAAAGCCAGAGGTCTCCTCTGGTTGGAATCATGTTTCTAGGCCTCGTCGGAGTCATTCTCTGATGGCCTAGGTGGGGGCACGAATCCACTGGTTGATTCGTGTCCCAGAGCTTTAGGTCTTCCTCCCTTGGTCTTCCTCCTGCTTCTTCGACCCCTGGTGCACCGTTTCGCTGCTTCCTTGAGTCTCCACCGGAAGATCACCGGAGTCGTAACATCTCGCTATCACTGGGGAAGATGACCGTGCACAGAGATTGATCGCGTGCCTCCAACCTCACTGTGCTTCGCCGATCATCCAGAAACGCTCACGACACTCCTCCTATGCTTCGGAGCAGCCTAGACCTCTTCTCGAGCCTTAGATCACTCCCACAACCACGCTCACCGGAGAAGACGACGACGATGACAAGTGGAATCCTCATTTGCGCGATCTTCTTCAATTTTGGCCCATGACGGAAAGGAAATGTTCCTCAGCACTCCTCTAAGCTTCCTGGAGCCTTGGATTGCAGCATCGAAGCCTCTGGAACCACCTTCTTCTTCGATGTCGTCGCCGGAGTCGTGTCGACGGTGACGATGATGGACAACCACCTCTAGTCGTTGAATCCCTGATCCAAACCGTTGGATCTCTTTCTTTCCTCCTCTTCTTGCTTCCCGTGGGGACTGATCCTAGATCAGGCCATGGGATGGCCTCTAGAAGTATCTCTGATAGTCGTCGACGGCGGGGGTCCGTCGCCGGCGGCCGCCATTTCTTTTTTCTCTTTTAAAGAATAAAAATAAGTTTTCTCTGAATTAATCTCTAAAACTTTTGTTCTGTTACATTTAGGTCCTTCCTCTTACAGTTAGGTCCTTGCACATTTTTTCTTTAAATAGTTTCAATAAAGTTTTTACTGAAAATATTGCAATGTGCCCCCTGAGTTTCCCTAATAAAGTTTTCCAAGCTTAAAAGTTAGACAAAAACCCCTAAGTTTCATGAAAATAATTATGAATGCATATTCCTTTGTTAAAATTGCAAGGTAAACCGTGAGAATTCAAATATCTACACAGATGTGGTTTAAATTGCAATTTAACCCCTGAACTTTACTGATTTCAATCATGTTTTCTAGGGTAAAATTACTGAATTGTCCCTACAACTTCCTGTTTTCAATCATGGATTTTTTTTTGTTGCATATTTTACCCTGAATTTTCACAGAGTTGCATTAAATGCATGTTTTAATGACAGAATTGCATTTTGACCCCTAGTAATCTTCAATTGACCGAAAATGCACAGATTTGCACATTTGACCCTAGATTTCTTCAAAATTTCATGAAATGGGTTTTTCTATGTATTTTTGATGATTTAGCTTCAGAATTTCAGTTTCCATTCAGAGTTTGGGTTTTTTTCACTTAGGCCCCTGGAATTCACATTTTTACACTCTCACATGCGTTTTGCACATTTTGTTGCACTTTTTCATGCATGTTTTCTCTTGACTTCCTCCATTCTTCGTGCATGTATTTCTAACTCATTTCAAACTTGGTTTCACATCGTTTCCTGGATTTCTGCCGATTTTCGTATTTTTGATTTGATTTGGTTTTCCATCGCCCAAGGGCATACATTAAAAGACTTCACAATGCCGACATTGTGCCAAATGAGGATTATTTCCCCAATTTGATTTTCTTGGATTTCTTCGAGTTTCCGCTGATTTACGTGATGCTTTCCGAGAGTTTTCTCGATTTTCCTCATCACCCACGGGCGTACAGTAAAGCGGCGTTTTCAATGCCTACATTTGTCCCTTGGATTTACTTTTTCCCTTTATTTCATTTCTTCTCTTTGATTTGGCATGCTTTCTAATCATCTTTAGCATGAGCATTCAGAATAGGCAAGTACACATCCATTAGACCATTTGGCAAGAAGGAAACCTAGAAAGACCGAGTTCCTCAGGCTCATGGGGGTGCTTAACCCCTTCCCCATGCATAACATGAATCCTTACCCTTTCTCTGGCCCACATTGATTTGTGCATTTCATCCATTAGGCACAGAGCATACATGTTTTCATCATCTTGTTTGCTTCTTGGTTTTCTTGTGTGTTTGATTTTCCTCGTCTTTCCATTAAAAGACTAGGTGGTGACTCCTTTCCTTATCCGTTCTTATCTTTCCATGGTGTTTCTAAGCCCTGTCTTCTTCTCTGGATTCACCATCTTCACCGTGACCGTATCGGGACTCCTCGTGTGCTACAACGCACCGGTAAGGAGAGCTGTGCAGGGTTCCACCGGCATGGTCATAGGAACTGGCGATTCCTCTAGGGATACCTGTTTCTCTTTCCACCTCCGAAACAGGAATGTGCTAGAACTGTAGCTGGTCCAAGAACCTTAGGTTCACCTCTCCTGGCCTCCCTCTTGCTTCTCCGCCCGTCGAAACCCCACTTCACCGCCTCCCTGAGCTTGCACCAGAAGATCGCCGGAATCGCGTCGTTTCACTGGAGTCAGAGAAGAAGATTGTGCACATTGATTGGACACGTACCTCCTGCATCGCCGTGCCTCTCTAAGCCTCTAGGAACGTCCCACCGCATGTCCCCAGTGCTCCAGAGTCTTCTAATTTGAGCCCTGTGTCTTGGACAGCCACCGCAGTCGAGCTCACTAGAGAAGGATTGTGCCGACGGTGAGCTTGGTTCGAGGATGGGGGAAGTGTTCCATTCTCGCCTCTAAAGGAAGGCAAATGTTTCTCTCGACGTTCTGCAGCCTCCAGGAGCTCAGAGACGTGCGCTACAGCCCTCTAGTAGCCCCTTTCTTCTCCGACGGCGTCAGCGGTGTGCTCTGATGGCGAGGGAGGTGGGAGGCCCAATCCCGCCATTGAATCCCTGATCCAAACCATTGGATCTCTTCTCCTTCTTCTCTTCTTGCTTCCCATGGGTTTGATCTTGGATCAGGCCATGGGATGGCCTCTAGAAGCTTCTCCAGCGGTCGATGACGGCGGGGCTCTATCGCCGGTGGCCGTCGTTTCTTTTTCTTCTTTAAAAAATAAAAAAATAATTTTCTTTTAATAAAACATTTGTAATTTTTGTTATCTTTCAGATAGGTCTTTTTTCATTGCAAGTAGGTCCTTTCTCTTACAATTAGGTCCTTGCATTTTTCTTAAATCGTTTGAATAATGTTTTAACTGAAAATATTGCAATGTGCCCCCTGAGTTTTCCAAATAATATTTTCTAGGCTTAAAAGTTTGATAAAAACCCCTAGAGTTTCTTTTCATGCATTTAAGCCAACTCTTTTGCATAAAGAACCCTGAACTTTTCTGAAACTCCTCTGACTGCATGTTTCTCTAGTTAAATTGCATTTTAGCCCCTGAACTTTACAGATTTCACACTGAAGGCATTTTTCTAGAGTAGAATTAATGAATTGCTCCTGAAACTTTTTGTTTTCAAACATGGATTCTTTTTCTTGCATATTTTACCCTGAATTTCCACAGAATTGCATTAAATACATGTTTTGATGGCAGAATTGCATTATGACTCCTAGGAATCTTCAATTTGACCAAAAATGCACAGATTTGCACATTCAACCCTAGATTTCTTCAAAATTACATGAAATGTGTTTTTCTATGCATTTTTGATGATTTAGCTTCAGAATTTCAGTTTTCAATCAAAATTTGGGTTTTTTGCACAAAGGCCCCTAGAATTTTCATTTTTACACTCACATTCATTTTTCATATTTTGTCACATCGTTTCATGCATGTTTTCTAGTGACTTCTTCCTTCTCTACGCACGTATTTCTCCCTATTTTCGTGCTTTTTGACTTGATTTGGCTTTCCATCGCCCAAGGGTGTACATTAAAAGGCTTGATAAAGCTGACATTGTCCCGAATAAGGATTATTTTTCCAATTTGATTTTCTCAGATTTCTTCGAGTTTCAGCTGATTTACGTGACGCTTTCCGAGAGTTTTCTCGATTTTCCTCGTCGCCCACAGGCATATAGTATAGCGGCATTCTCAATGCCTACATTTGTCCCTCAGATTTACTTTTTCCCTTTATTTCATTTCTTCTCTTTGATTTGGCATGTTTTCTAGTCATCTTTAGCATGAGCATTCAGAATGGGCAAGCACACTCCTAATAGACCATTGGCAAGTAGGAAACCTAGAAAGACAGAGTTCCTCAGGCGCTTGGGGGTACCTAAGCCCTTCCCCATGTGTAACAAGAATCCTTACCCTTTCTCTGGCCCGCATTGATTTGTGCATTTCATCCATTAGGCACGGAGCATACATGTTTTCATCATCTTGTTTGCTTCTTGGTTTTCTTGTGTGTTTGGTTTTCCTTGTCTTTCCATTAAAAGACTAGGTGGCGACTCCTTTCCTTATCCATTCTTATCTTTCCTTGGTGTTTCCGAATCTAGTCTTCTTCTCCGGATTCACCATCTTCGCTGTGACCTTATCGAGACTCTTCGTGTGCTTCCACACACCTGGTAAAGGAGAGCCGTGAAGGGTTCCACCGGCATGGTCACAGGAACTGGCGACTCCACAGGGGATAACCAGATTCTAGCTTTCATTCTGGTTTCCATACTGGTCTTTGGTCTATTTACTTTATGCTTGTTTACTTGTTCTGTTTGCTTGTACATATTTGACTAAACATGCCTTTTGCGCCTTTTTACACTATTGCTATGCCACCACACATGCACATGATTTAATTCATGCTTTTTTTTGTCGATACTCGCTTTCTTTCACCTCCTTGTGAGCACTACACCAGCACATGCCATGTTCATGCTTTTTGCTTGTTGTTTGACTTTATGGATGCCATGATTGTATGTCTTTTCCTTTTATTTGAATTTGCAATGATTAGGAGAGTAGAGACATGTTTGCCTCCCTATCTGGTTAAAATAAAACACCCAAACTCAGATAAACAAATAATAAGGCATAACTAGAGACAAATGCTCATAAATCCCTATGGTTTAATAAAACGCAAATAAAAGACACAAAAGCATATCACATGATTGATCATATAGGGCATGCATCTTCTCCTCTGGGTCTACCCACAGTTCGCAAAGGACAATCCTAGCAGCCAGTTCTATAGCTTTGGCGTAGGATGTGTTGCTAGTTTGTCTCTTGTTGTCTGGGGTCGTGTCGGTGCTAGTAGAGGGTACAGCTCCATGCTACTGCAGGTGTAACCATGCCGGCGACAGCCTCAAATGATTTTGATGCGGAAGGCCAAAATACATGAGGGACGGAAAAGTCACGGCAAAAACAATAAAAATAAATATGCAAATGCAGGAGTCGCCACCTAGTCTATTAAAATGGAAGACGAGGAAAACCATATAAATCATGCAAATCATGCAATGGAAAAGCAGGTCATAAACCAGAAATAGGTAAGGATCCCTATTACACACGAGGAAGGTATTAGGCACCCTCGTGCGCTTGATAAATCGGTCTTCTATTGGTTTCTCTTTTGCTAATGAAATATCGGTTTTTCAGCCTTTACTGTACAATTGAGGGCGATATGCCATGCCATGCTTGGTGTCTTATGCTAAATAAGGGCGCATGATGTGCAAGGTGTGTCCTAGTGCTCAGAAGTATCACTCGTATATCGGGTCGAGTGTCGATGCAAAGCCATTGCATGAATAAAATCAAAGATATATCAATCTCGAGTGATTTTTCATCCTTGCTTTGCTATATGCC
Source organism: Posidonia australis (assembly GCA_024699735.1). Lineage (NCBI taxonomy): Eukaryota > Viridiplantae > Streptophyta > Magnoliopsida > Alismatales > Posidoniaceae > Posidonia > Posidonia australis. The sequence goes on along the minus strand of JAMKQA010006078.1, from coordinate 30,949 downwards.
AAATGCAATCTATCATGCATAAAAATAGTTAAAAGGAGAGCTATGCCTTCCTAATATATCAAGGAAGAAAACTAGGGAAAAATCCAGAAGCAAATCTTGTCGAGAAAGTATGCTAAAAACCATATGAAAACCTGTTGTGTGCTACTGAAAACAGGCTAATGTGCCTGTTTGGTGCGCCAAACTAGTGCGTCAGTCTGGTGCGCCACCTATGTGCTCCTATGTGGGCCAGAAAGATGTGCTGAGAGAAAATAGAAATCCATGCAGTGCCATATCACATCAGAATAAATTCTGGAAAGTCATGCCATGTAAAATCCTTCGCAAAACTTGGAAAACATGCCTTAAAAGTGAAAGAAATGCAAATGCAATGACCTATGGACCTTGTACTCAAGGGCTGGTAGCCTCACAGAAGATCACACTCTATGCATGCTAAATGAAAGATGCGGGATTCAGCCATGCCACTGGATCATGGGATGATGCATAAGGTTCTCCATGTTGGAGTAAGGTGCAACCAGCCTTCCAGATTCTGACGAAGGACTAAACTTTCACAAGGGGAAAACAACTAGGAGACAATCTTGCTTTAAACCGAAAACATGCATGCAAAACCATGGAATATAAAAGAGCAAGTGGTAAAAGAATCAGGCTCAAAATCATTCAGAAAACCATGCAAGCAGATATGCAAACGTGAATGTTTTACTCCGTGACCAGTCTAGTGCTCTTGAATGGGGCGCCAGAGTGGTGCACTAGAGAGGTGCGCCACTCTGGTGTGTCATAGAGGTGCTCCCCAGAAAATCTGGATCAGACTGCAATCTGATCCAAAACCTGACCCAGAATAAAGATGGGTGATTTATGCTAATGCAAGTTGATTCATGCGAGTATTAAAAGCATGCTGGGATGCATCTGATCACAGCAATCTATTATCATTAAAAACAAGGTGACTAAAACGGGTTCATGGCAAGAACACTTGCAAAATGCAAAGGATACAAACATGGAACAATTAAACCCAACAGAACATGTAAATGATGATCATACCAAGAATATAACAAGGAAAAGATTGTTCATGTAGGCGACATAGTGCAGACTTTTATGTTGGAAATAAAGTAAACATGCTTGCAAACAAATATGTAGGTGTGCATGGAGAGCATCTAACAAGGAGCACAAGTAAATTCATCACAAAAACCTCATGAAGATATAGGAAAAAATCAGACCATATATGGAGCTTCTAGAATGCTATTTCATTGCAAAAGAATAAGAACTTAAAGGAAAAGTGAGAAGGCCTACCTTGTCCAAGATGTTCCTTCAAGAAAGAAAAGAAAGACCTAAGATATCAAGCTCCCTGATGCTTTGGAAGGGCTGAGAATACCTTTGGATGCAAGGCAAAGCTTGAGTGCTCAAGTGAATAGTTGCAGGATTCTGGAGAAGGCTAGTGTAGCTGTGTATGTCTCTATCTTTCAAGATGATCAGCCCCTTCAAATGGTTGCTTATGGGGTCTATATATAGGGATTTTCCATGGGTAACTCCTAGGAAAGAAAGGAGCCTCGTAGACGAAAAGCCTGGAAGATTCCATGGCATATTCGGTGGTAGAGGTAACAGCCATGGGATGTGGAAAGCCAGCAGCCAGCAACCAGCAGCCTGAGAAATGGTTGGGCGCCTGATATGTGTGCCAGGTTGGTGTGCTAGCTAGATGTGCTAGCTAGGTGTGCTAGCTAGGTGTGCCAGGTAGGTGTGCTAGCTAGGTGCTCTCCCCTACTTATCTGGATTTCTAGTTGGGCTGCGGGCTTGCTATGGGTTTTGGTTGGTTTAGCTAATAGGATTAGGTTAGCCACATCCAAAGCAACATCTGGAAAGCTCATCTATGAGTCACCTCAAAATCGGGGTGTCTACAGCAGGAGATGAGGCCACCAACGCACCACCCGTTCACTGCCTGTGCTCTGGCCAGGATTTAGAACGGGAACCTTAATTTTCTGACCAGAGTCAAAACCTAAACCCATGAGTGCGTCCCATATGGTCCGCTCCATGTGGGACATGCATGGTGAGAGAGCAGCATGTTAGTAGCATTCATGTGCATGTGTGCCATTCATGCCACCCTAACAAACGATTGCATAGCTAACTTACTTCTTTTGTTGTCTTGTCTTCACTTCTTCACTAACACATTAGGTTCTCTTCCTTTGTCAGGTATATAGTTCTTTGTGTGAGTTCCTAGGTCTGAGCTTGGGAGTTCCTTTCTGTGACCTCAGTCTTGAGGCACTGTTCTCGACTGTCTTTTCTCGAGCTATTCGTCACTTCTGACGATAGCTCCTCATAGGCGTCATCCTCTCGCTTGCAATCACAACCCCATCCTTACCCGTTCGCGGACTGTTATGGCCCAGCGAGCATCTGAGACCTTTGCACCAGCTGCTTTAGAGGGGATTCCTGTTTCTACCCCTCCTCCCTCTTTTACTTTGTCATCAGTCATTCCATCTTCACTCCATGATAGCCATTTTCAGGCACCTGGAGTTCCATGTCCGCCGGTTTCAGGACACTGGCAGACCCTTAGTGGTTTCGAGAGTTCCATGTCCGCCGGTTTCAGGACACTGGCAGACCCTTAGTGGTTTCGAGCCCACGGTTGAGGCGATTACCATGAAACCACCAGGGCATCTGATCTGATGATACCCTGTCCTTCAGTTAACCCTCTTCCACTTGACACATAGTTGGCTGCGATTGTCTCATCAGTAGGAATTCAACCCGCAGCATCCTTGAACTTCCAGCCCTCTATGACATCCCTGTCGCTAGCTCTTCCATCCCTCGGTACTGCTACCGATGGTTCGGTCACCGTGCAATCTCAACAACTTCTGGCCCTTACGCAGAAGTTGCAAAACATGGCCTTCTTTTTGGATCCCACTTTGACTACTCTTGTTAGTCCCATTCCCGAAAATCCTGCTCTGCCTACTCAGGCACTTCACGTTGCACCAGTCACACCACCATTGCAGCCGTCGCCACAGCTTTCTGTTGTCTCGACGACGGGCGTTCCTACTCTGCCAATAGCATCACTACAACAGCATGCACAACATATTTCTTCCTCTACTGGTGGTCCACCTTTTGGGTTGACAGGCGTACACCGGCCTATGAACCCGACCATACCGGTTCAGTTGCTGTTACTCCCACACACAACAACACGCATAGCACAACATAACATTTCTATACCCTTGCATCAGATACAGGCTTTAGCATGCACACCACCACAAATAGCGCACATGCACGGGTACGCTGGTCATCACGCCACGGCACCAGGTGGTGAGATGATTGATCTGAAGGAGCACACGGGTGCTGTAAACACAACGTACGCGAGACCCACCACGGCTGCACATTCAATGTCAGCAGTAACTCCTAATGCACTCTTTGCCAGAACGAATGAGTAGGAGAAAGCTCTATGACAAGTGTAGGGCGGGGACCGCTAGTCTTTCTCCTTCCGGGACCTCTGCTATTTCCCAAATGTGATACTCCCTCCGAACTTCCATATGCCGGAATTCGAGAAATATAATGGGAAAGGCTGCCCAATTTCACACCTTAGGGCGTACTGTGGCAATCTCGCTCAGCTACAGGCTGACGAGAGACTTCTCATTCGCCTCTTCCAGAAAAGTCTTATAGGTCCAGCTCTAAATTGGTTCACATTGCTGGATATGTCCACCATAACGAGCTGGAATGATCTGAGCCATGCTTTTTTGGAGCAATACTCTTTTAACCTCGACATGGTCCCAAAGCGTGAGGACCTAGTCGCCACCAAGCAGAAGCCCCACATGCCATTCGGGGAGTACGTCGGGTGCTGGCGAGCCCTCGCTTCACAAGTGCACGATAGACCTTCTGACGAAGAGTCTATCGAAATAATAATTCGAGGGGCGTAGCCAGCCATTGGGGCTCTGCTAAGCATCTAGCCTATTTCCACCTTTGCATCCCTGATCAAAGCTGGCACCCGTGTTGAGAGCTCACTAAATAGCGGAAGTTTCCCTGCGTTAGTAGCATTCGCAAAGCAGACCATGGCTTCAGGCAGAACCAGCAACAACAACGGTGGCCACAACGAATCCAACACTGGGTACAACTGGAAGAAGGATTCTACTAGGAATGTTGTGGCATACGTAGGAGCTCCTGTTATGCCAGCCAATGTGGTGAGCTCGCCAGCTCATAATCAGGTTGTTTAGTCTCCTACACCCAGAGCACCATGCACATCACAAATCACTACCACTACCGAGCCAGTCTACCAGCTATCACCGGCAAGGCAAGGCCACTACCCAGGGTCAAGAGGACCTCCACGCTCTGAGAGGGACTTCACTCCTCTAGTTGAGCCTCTGCGTGTTGTGTTCCCTAAGGTGCCGTCGCTCCTGAAGCTACCGAAAATCCTCCCACCGCCAAACCCAATTCCACAGTGGTTTAAAGCGAATTTATATTGCAGTTACCATAGAACCGCAGGGCATTCTATAGATAACTGTTATACACTCTAGAGAGCAATTCAGAACTTGATTGACTGTAAGGTCATCACCATTAACACACAGGAGGCAGAGTCCAAGCCCACTGCACAGACACCTCATTCATCTGCATCCACATCTAGCAACATAGTCAACCGGCCTTTGCCTGAGTATGCGCCCGGAACCTCGGGAGTTTATTTACTTTCTTCAAATGAGGTTGAACTTTTTGATCCTTCTCTCCTCATCCATGATGTTTCAGAACCGTTCTCCTATCAGCTGAGTCAATCCTTCATTGAAGCTTCTAACTCTGTAGTCAATATGATCCAGTTAACTGCCCGATCGAGGTGTACGGCTACCAGACCTACCATGTAATCCACCCCACCAACAATTAGCCTATTATCCAAACCAAGGCATGACCTAACCCACCAAGCGCCAATACCTACTCTGCCAGTCCTACTGGAATTGAGGGCTCATTCTCCTATGGTCATCAACTTGACACAAGATACTCACCGCATGCCTTATAGTTATACCACAGAAATGTGTGCTGAGGTAACGTGGTTGGGAAGGGTATACAAGGCCCCTATTCCAACAAAGAAAACCAGCCAGCCTGTGACTTCATCCACTCAAGCAAAAACCCATATTCCCAATCCAATCCCTAAAGAGACAGTCACAAGAGCTAACCCCACTATCAAAGTTGACCCACCTGTAGCTGACATCACAGCCCAGTTAAAAAAGGTCAAAGCAGACATCTCCATCTGGGACTTAATCCATACTTTTAGCCGATCACCGAGAGGCATTTCTCCGTGTTTTTCAGGCCGCTCATGTTTCCTCAGCCATACAACCATCAGCCTTGGAGAACATGGTAGGGATGATAGCTGCGCTAGAGGTCATTTCTTTCTCTAGTTCAGAGCTTCCTCCAGCAGGAACTAATCATAACCAGCCCCTATTCACCACAGTGCAATACCAAAATTTCCGCATTTGTCTCACTTTGGTAGATAATGGCACTGGTTTGAACGTCTACCCCTTGCGAACAGCAAGTCAGGTCGGCTTTAAATTAGAGGACATTACTCCAGCAGTGAAAGGAATGACGGCATTTGACAACAGGCACCATGATGCCTTAGGGATCTTGATCATTCCCTTAATCATTGGTCCTGCTCGTTTCGTGGTCAAATTGTATGTTGTCGACCTCAAGCTGTCTTTTAATCTTCTATTTGGGCACCCTTGGCTCCACAAGCATCAGGTTATCCCCTCAACCCTTCCCGTATGATTAAGTTCCACTGGGACAACCACATTGTCATTGTGATGGCGGAAAACCTTGAAAAGGAGAAGGTTGAGGCAATCTCTTCAGTGTCGCTCCATACTGTCCATTTTGACTCCAAACCTTCTGGTGTACTCTACCGCGTCGACCGTTTTGAACCGGTCAATTTTATTTTGATTCTCGAGCATGCCAGTCATTTGGCGTTTGGCAATCCCTTTTTGATGGTCGAGAATCTATGTCAGAGATGGGGATACGAGAAGGGAGCACCTCTTCGGCGGAATGGCCAAGGAATTGTCGAACCAATTGTCGCAGAGAGAAGACGTGAATTGAAGGACTGGGATACGAGTGGCAGCTAGAAGACGGATGCACGAAGTGTTGTAAGTACCAAAAACTCGTTATTTCACGAGATTTAAATAACTTTGTAAGTGCAGGATTGGTAGATCCCAATAACAAAATGGTGCTCGCACAGCCTGAGCCAGACAAACCAGTCAATGGACCGGAATGGATATGTGTAGAAGATTATTACTTAGAGGAGGAAATTATGGACTATGGAATGGGTTTGACATCATCCATGTCACCGAGGATAGCTATGCTGGCATTGCCACCTCCAAAGTTAGCTGAGAGTCTTTCTACAAATCTAGTTACAGTCTGGGATTCAGCAAGGGTAGATGTGGTAGTCATAGCATCAAAGCAGCAGTCAGTTTTGAAGGGGTTACAACTAGGGCAGCCGGAATCAGTGCCTTAGGCGTTAAGAACTACCAACGCCTATTATGTGGATTTCGCTTCCGATGAAGAGAAAGGAGATGCTGTGGTAGCACAGGTTGATAGCATGCTCAGCGATTTGGAGGTTCTATTTCAAAAGTAGTTGGCGGTATTGGCCAAGGATGCGCAAAGTGAGCTTAGACACAGGAAGGAAAAGGCAATAATGATAGAGTACACTGAGGAGCAGACAGTTGCATAGGGTCAGTCTCCTATCATGACCTTGGAGGAGAATAGATCCTTAAACACTAGACTAGAGGAGTTTATCTCCTATCAGCCAAGAGGCGGGTCTATGTGGTATTATTAGTCCTGGCCCTACTTGATCAGTGGGGTCCAAAAAAAAAGATCCTGAGTTAGGCTCTTAGGCATAGGAGGGAACTCGGGCGACAACACTCACATTAGTGAGACAGAGGATAGCTTCCCAACTGTTGTACAGGCTATACAAAGACATCATGACACTGAAAGCTTTTGTTTACCAGCAGTAGAATAGCCAGATATAAGTTCGAAAATAGCAGAACTAGAGATCATTAGAGGTGCATACAAGAAAATTAGGGTTACAGTGACCATTCTAAAGCACCATCAAGGGTAGAATGCTGAGAAAGTGTGCACCTTTGATGACACAGATCCGTCATGCCAGCGAGAAGTCCTTCCTGAGCTTACTGCATACGGAGAAGAAGAAGAAGCAAAGATAGAATAGGTGGAATGGATTGTGGACTGCCTTGATCAACTGAACTTGATAAATGAGCATCGATTGCAAGCTATGCACCATACACAATGCTATCGGAAGTGCATGGCCAAAGCTTATCAGAAGAAGGTCCGACCAAGATGATTTTTGCCAGGGAATCTGGTCTTGAGAGCAAAACATCTCCCTAATAGTCGTGGCAAGTTCAGGCCCAATTGGTGTGGACCATTCGTGGTCAAGCAAGTTTATTCTGGAGGAGCTGTCATCCTTGAGGACATGGACTGCATCGAACAGTCAGAGCCAGTCAATTCATGCTACCTGAAAAGTACTATGAGTGATCATGAACAATGTGTCCTCACTCTACGACATTAACACTTCCCTCCATGCATACATGAATTCATGTTCTTTCTACATACATATAGCTTTGCATCACAACACATACTAACCCCTATTCAGTATATGCATATATAGGCTGATGTTTGTTTTCATCATCACATGCATTGATCTTAGCCCAGTGATGATAAGCGGAATAAGCCTGACAATGTTGAGAATGCGTAGCACCTCCTCAGGTAGATACTATTCCGGAACCTAGGGAGAGAGGGAGCCACCTTTCATTGTGAATTGGGCAAAGTATCCAAGCCACTCAAGGACCCTACACCTCCCAGAGGGAGATAAAATGTTAGGGGTGAGAATGAGAGTGTGAGAAATAAAACAACAATATATATCTGTGAAAGGGCATAAAAGAATAAGAAGACAGATGTTGCAGATACAAGTCAACCCTAAAGAGAGAGGCATGACGGGTAGCTCTGTCCCTCCGATTTATCTTGGAGAGGAGTCGAAGTGAATACCTGGAAGACATGTTCCAAAAGGGCCTAGTGAACCCTTTAAACAGTAGCAGCTCCCCACCATACACCAGGCACCTATTACCTCCAAGCAAGGGATAGGGTGAGCCCACATGCCTATGAGGGAGAATGAATAAAGAATGAATACAATAAAAAAAAGCAGGGGTATGGTCCAGTAGGGTTTGGAACGGAGCCCAAGACACAGTGTCGCATTTCCAAAGAGCCACCCAAAAAAAAAAAATACTAGAGGGCTTGGATAGAGTCTCATGAGGTCTAGAGTTATCATTCCCTTGTATACTTAGCGATAAGCATCCCAATGCTGAGGGCACCAATAAGATCCCACAAATCATTTTGCATGCATGCATTTCTTTCCACAAATATCATCCCAAAAGTGTCGCAGTGTATTATCCGGTTCTCTTAGCTAGAATGAGACAACAACTTTCGGTCTAAGAGAATCAAGAGCACATCGCCTAGACCAGGGCCATGTAAGCTGCTCTCGTCGGTTAGGGCTACTTATGTCAAACCAGGGACATGTCAACTGTCCTATAGTTAGACACACTGAGCCAATACTCAACCAGGGGCATGTAAGTTGCTCTGACTGGTTAAGAGGCATCCATGTCAAACCAAGGGCATGTCAACTATCCTATGGCTAGACACATTGAGCCAATGCTCAACCAGGGGCATGTCAGCTACTCTGCTGGTCAAGGATCCCGATAATTTGCCGAAAGGCACAGTCATCAAATAATCGCGATCCCCCGGGTTTGATGGTCATATCTCATTACTTGGGTACCTGGTCAAAACTGGTTGATAACTAGGACCTCCCCTCAGGGTTGTGCACAAGATTTTTTTTGTTCAGCAACTCTTTATTCAGTTAGTTGTAGTTTATAGCTATAGGCCAGTTTCTCTGATTCTTACAATACCATTACACTATATCTTTTATCTGTCTGCTTTGATTTTGCTAAGTGATGTTGAACGAAGCAATGTTGAAATCTATTTCTAAAACAATGTTTTGAGCATGTCTTGTAGGAGATCATTTACCCTTTCTGAGGAGTCTCGAGCCACAAAGGCTGAAGCGCCCTACAGATCATTGGTTTCCCTACGATGGTCGTGCCCATACATTGCTCAGATGTTCTCCAGGCATGGATCAAGCAGTTGACTGGAAGTGATCGCGACAAGCTGCTGATTTGGGGAATCTCTTCAAAGCTTCTGGATATCACAAAGGTGGAGGTTTCACGATACTTTCTGTGTGCAGCTGCCCGATTCTAGAAAACAGCTTATCAAGTATTCCGTTTTGGGAGAGTCGAATTGACCCCAACCTTGAAAGAGGTCCACAGAATATGTTGTCTACAGAGGTTCTTGGGACCCACCGTGTTTATGCGGTGCGATGGGTATTCTTCAGTCTTGAGTGAGCTAACTGGCCAATCAACCAGTGATTGTGGTCGTCAGCTCATCTGTTCAGACAGACATTCTCCTATGCTGTAGCTAGCCTACTTTGACAAAGTAGCCAGAATGCGCACCTCCCTGGGTGACGAGCTGTGGTTGAAAGGCTTTGTTGTCCGTCTCCTAGGAGAATTGATTTTCAGCCATGGCCTGATGGTTGTAAACATTGAAGTCGCTGAGATCACTTTGGCAGTTGTCACTCGACAGATAGATTTAGCCCTAGACATCTTGGCAGAGACTTACCAGGCTCTAGACCAATCACTGCTGTGCTGCCGACACTTTTATGGTTATGGAGCTTTTGTACAGGTATGGTTGGCTGCATATCTAGGTGTAGTAGTCTTACGCTCGCAATGATCAGCCTTTGAATCTTACTGTGAAAGTGCCCATGCGTGCACGCTCACCTCAGTTCAGAAGGAGTACGAGCGTTTAGAAAGCTTGACAGAATGGAAAATCATCTGGCGCATTATTCCTTCGACTACTCATAACTTTGAAGCATTCTTCAACACAACTAACATGCAGCTTATCATCCTACCGGGTTTGACTGGTGGAGTTGAATATCACCTAGTCTGTGTGATGCGGCAGTTTGGTTACCAACAATATGCCTTTGTTCAGGGGCCAATGCCAGCACTGTTCCAAGAGTACCCCTTGAGCTCTTATACAATGACTAAGGAGCTCTCTCGCTTGCTTAATGGATCCATACGATCGAAGAATCTTGCAGTCTTAGAGGGGAAGATTTGCACAGTAGAGTATGAAACCGAAGTCGAAGAGGCCAGGCCAATCTGCAACGCAGCTCTGAGCCGTACACTCTTTGCCAAAGTCTCGGGCTCCAAGAGATCCAGAGATGACATAGATTCTTAACATTCTTGTCTTGTTATTGGTTCTTTGCAAGTTGAAATACATGCAATCACTCCATTGACTCTGGTAATAAAATTCATCAGAACGTTTCAGGCCAGTTTGTTTGATTGCTTGTGGTTGATGTGGAGCATGAGTCACCATCACGACAGCATATGCATGATTGGTGTAGGATTCTACTTTCTTCTACCTGTCGGCTTGGCACTAGGGACCACCCAGATAATAGTTGAGTATCTCATTTTGTTGCCCTGGCCTGGACGGATGAAGTCTTCACAACTTCTATGCCAGATGGGGCGGAATTACCTCCATCACCTTTGAATACCGATCCTGATGGACAGATTCAAGGCCTCCCTTTTCCATCTCTTTTGTCTAGACTACTGCTTGGAGTCTAGATGCTCCCATCTACGGTTCGGTCCATCAGGACGAATCTTGGTGCCACCTCCTTTGCCTTTGAATTCCGTTCCTTGTGGACAGATTCATGGCCTCCCTTTTTTCATCTTTCAAGACTACCACACGGAATCTAGATGCTTCCATCTGTGATTTGTTCCATCAGGACGAATCTCAGTGCCACCTCCTTCGCCTTTGAATTCCTATCCTGATGGACGGATTCAAGGCATCCCTTCTTCATCTTTCTAGACTGTTGCCCGGAGTCTAGATGCTCCCATCAGCGGTTCGTTTTGTCAGGACGAATCTCTGTGTCACCTCCTTCGTCTTTGAATTCCGATCCTGATGGACGGATTCAAAGCCTCCCTTTTCCATCTTTCTAGACTGCCACCCGGAGTCTAGATGGTCCCATCCACTATTCGATCTATCAGGACAAATCTTGGTGCCACCTCCTTCGCCTTTGAATTCCGATCCTGATGGACGGATTCAAGTCCTTCATTTTCCATCTTTCTAGACTGCCGCCCGTAGTCTAGATGCTCCAATCTGCAGTTTGTTCCTTCAGGATGAATCTCGCTGCCACCTCCGCCACCTTTGAATTCTGATCCTGGTGGATGGATTCAAGGACTCCCTTTTTTTCATCTTTCTAGATTGCCACCCGGAGTCTAGATGCTCCCATCCGCAGTTCGTTCTGTCAGGACGAATCTTGTGCCACTTCCTTCGCCTTTGAATTCCAATCCTGATGGATGGATTCAAGGCATCCCTTTTTTTCACCTTTCTAGACTGCAGCCCGGAGTCTAGATGCTCCCATCCGCAGTTCGGTCCGTCATGACGAATCTCGGTGCCACCTCCCTCACCTTTGAATTCTGATCCTAATGGATGTATTCAAGGCCTCCCTTTTCCATCTTTCTCGACTGCCACCCAGAGTCTAGATGCTCCCATACGTGGTTCGATCCATCAAGAGGAATCTCGGTGCCATCTCCTTCACCTTTGAATTCTGATCCTGATGGACGAGTTTAAGGCCTCGCTTTTCCATCTTTCTAGATTACCGCCCGGAGTCTAAATGCTCCCATCCGCGGATCATTCTGTCAGGACGAATCTCGGTGCCACCCCCTCGCCTTTGAATTTCAATCTTGGTGGACGGATTCAAGGCCTCCCTTTTTTCATCTTTCTAGACTGCCGCCTGAAGTCTAGATGCTCCCATCCGCAGTTCGATCTGCCCGGACGAACCTCGGTGCCCCCTTCTGCCTTTGATTCCACCCCGAGTGGACGTAATCAAAGCAAACTGTTTTCCTCCTTCCTTTGGGCTGGTATCCCGAACTACCCAGGCAATCCCTGGGATGCCCAATGGATTCCCCACTCTCCTTGTTCCATCCCTTTCTTGGGCTGGTAGCCTGAACTACCCGGATGACTTCCGTTACCAGTCAGTTTTCGATCGGCAAGCACAGTAAGTCTTATCTGATGCTTTTCCGACGAGTGTGATAACCAGTCATGTCTTTTAGGAGCTGATTGGTCATCAATTGGTCGATATTTGTCATTAGTTTAGCTTTCTCTGATGATTGGCTTTGACTATGGCGACGGGACCTCTAGTGCATCCACCAACTAGTAGCTAGTTGCCATTAACTGATTGTTTCTTGGAGCCTCGGATAGGGCATCTTCATCAACTCCGAGAGATGATCCTCCTTCTCCTGGTCCCTCTTCCTTGTAAAAGGGGTGGGGTGTCCCTGTCAACCCTGAGCATCGGTCTCTGTTCCATTCATCCTCTGACCTCGCTCAGGGAGGGACATCTGTAGACACCCCTATATGCTTGCAAATAGGCTAAACCCAACAACCACTCCTCACTCCAACAACCACCAATGCAGGCGCAACTATCTAAGGCACCTGTCTGGCGCACCAGACAGGCGCACCTTACTAGCGCACCAAACAGGTGCACCTTGCTGGCACACCATACAAAAACCTAACTGGGCTCCAAAATGCCTAAATACAAAACAAAACCCTAAAATACCAATAAACCCTAAAATCGAGGTTAAACCCTAATCCAAACATTAAACCTTAGGTTAGGACCTAAATTAAATTCAAAACCATAATCCAAACCTTAAAACCTAGTTCAAATCCTATGTCAAACCTCAACAACCTAACTAACTTCCACTACATCCTCACTAATCTAACAAACTCATGTAACAACCAAAACAAACATAACTACTTCCCACTTCTCCCCAACAAGCATAACTACTTCCCACTTCTCTCCAACAAACATAACTACTTCCCACCTCTCTCCAACAAACATAACTACATCCCACTTCTCTCCAACAAACATAACTACTTCCCACTTCTCTCCAACAAACATAACCACCTTCCACTCTAGCCATAACAACCAGCCAAGCCTATATATAGCCCCTTTTGCAAGTAGAAATGGACTTTTGGGCACTTTTGCAAAAATTGAGAGAGGAGAGCTCTCCAAGCCTTCTTTTTCCCAACCAGAGCTATCAGAGAGTTCCTGGAAGAGAGAGGAAGCCCATGGAGGTGAGAAATCAAAGGTTCCAGCCATCTCTAGTGAGCTCTGACCATCCACCACATTGCCAGACCAGGTACACACCCTACTGACCTCAATTCATGCTAAAAATGCTTCCCTAGGAATCCCTCTGTCCTCCTTGATCGATTCCAACAGGGCCAAAGGCCACCTCTGGTCGGAATCTGCCCCTAGGCCTCGTCGGAGTCATTTTCCGACGACTTAGGTGGGGGTGCTGGTCCAGGGCTTGTCCTTGGTCCTAGAACCTTAGGTCCTCCTCTCCTAGCCTTCCTCTTGCTTCTCCGCTCGTCGAAACCCCGCTTCACCGCCACCCTGAGCCTCCACGAGAAGATAGCCGGAATCACGTTGTTTCACCGGAGCCAGGGAAGAAGACTGTGCACATTGACTAGACGCGTGCCTCCTGCATCGTCGTGCCTCTCCAAGCCTTCAGGAACGTCCCACGACATGCCCCCAGTGCTCCAGAGTCTTTCGATTCGAGACATGTGCCTTAGACAGCCACCGCAGTCGTGCTCACCGAAGATGGATAACGCCAATGGCGAGCTAGGTTCGAGGATGGGGAAGTGTCCCATTCTCACCTCTAAAAGAAGGCAAATGTTCCTCTCGACGTCCCGCAACCTCCCGGAGCTCAAAGACACGTGCCGTAGCCCTCCAGTAGCCCCTTTCTTCTCCGAAGCTGTCACCGGAGTGCTTCGACGGCGAGGGAGGTGGGAGGCCCACTTCTGCTGTTGAATCCCTATCCAAATTGTTGGATCTCTTCTCCTTTTTCTCTTCTTGCTTCCCATGGGGTCTCATCTTGGATCAGGCCATGGGATGGCCTTTGGAAGCTTCTCCGGCGGTCGTCGATGGCGGGGCTCAGTCACCGGCGGCCGCCATTTCTTTTCCTTCTTAAAAAAAGAAATATATTTCTTTTAATAAAACTTTTGTAATTTTTGTTATCTTTCAGATAGGTCCTTTTTCATTGCAAGTAGGTCCTTTTTTCTTACAATTGGGTCCTTGCATTTTTCTTAAATCATTTGAATAAAGTTTTAACTGGAAATATTGCAATGTGCCCCGTAAGTTTTCCAAATAATATTTTCCAGGCTTAAGAGTTTGATAAAAACCCCTAGAGTTTCTTTTCATGCATTTTAAGCCAACTCTTTTGCATAAAGAACCCTGAACTTTTCTGAAACTCTTCTGAATGCATGTCTCTCTTGTTAAATTGCATTTTAGCCCCTGAACTTTACAGATTTCACACTAAAGGCATGTTTTCTAAGGTAGAATTACTAAATTGCCCTTGAAACTTTCTATTTTCAAACATGGATTCTTTTACTTGCATATTTTACCCTGAATTTCCACAAAATTGCATTAAATACATGTTTTGATGGCAGAATTGCATTTTGACCCCTACGAATCTTCAATTTGACAAAAAATGCACAGATTTGCACATTTGACCATAGATTTCTTCAAAGTTACATGAAATGTGTTTTTCTAGGTATTTTTGATGGTTTAGCTTCAAAATTTTAGTTTTCGTTCAGAATTTGAGTATTTTGCACAAAAGCCCTTGGAATTTGCATTTTTACACCTTTGCATGTGTTTTTCATATTTTGTTGCACCTTTTCATGCATGTTTTCTTGTATTTTCTTCCTTGCATTGTGCATGCATTCCTAGCTCATTTCCTGGATTTCTCTCGATTTTCGTGTTTTTTTGACTTGATTTGGCTTTCCATCGCCCAAGGGCGTACATTAAAAAGCTTAACAATGCCGACATTGTCTCGAATGAGGATTACTTTCCCCAATTTGATTTTCTCAGAGTTATCCAAATTTTCACTGATTTGTGAGATGCTTTCCGAGAATTTCTCGATTTTCACAATTTTCCTCATCGCCCAAGGACGTACAGTAAAGCAGCATTCTCAATACCTACATTTGTCCCTTAATTAATTTTTTCCCTTTTATTCTCTTCTTTTCTTTGAATTGGGATGTTTTTCAGTCATCTTTAGCATATGCATTCAGAATTGGCAAGCACACACCCAATAGACCATTTAGTAAGTAGGAAACCTAGAAAGACCAAGTTCCTCGGGCGCATGGGGGTGCCTTACCCCTTCCCCATGCGTAACTACAATCCTTACCCTTTCTCTGGCCCACATTGATTTGTGCATTTCATCCATTAGGCACGGAGAATACATGTTTTCTTCATCTTGATTTCTTCATGGTTTCCTTTTGTGTTTGGTTTTCCTCGTCTTTCCATTAAAGGACTAGGTGGCGACTCCTTTCCTTATCCTTTCTTATCTTTCCTTCGTGTTTTCGAGTCTAGTCTTCTTCTCCGGATTCACCATCTTCGCCGTGACCGTATTGAAACTCCTCGTGTGCTTCCACGCACCCGGTAAAGGAGAGCGACTCTGCTAGAGAAGCCTTACTTTTCTGACCAGAGTCGAAACTCAAACCCATGAGTGCGTCCTATGTGGTCAACCCCATATGGGACATGCTTGGTGAGAGAGTGCACTTTAGGACATTCATCAGCATTGTGTGTCATGGCATGCCACTTTAATAACTCACATTTGTCTTTGTGTCGTTGTCCAGGTTCTGATACCTATTTCTCTTGCTTGTTTTCTCAGGTAACTTGTTGCAAGGAACTCGGCTAGGAGCTCGGGTGTCTCTGTCGCGGGCGGCCTCCCGTGGTTGTTTTCTCTTGCATTTTCCGAGCTATTAGTTACTTTTTGACTATAGTTCATCTTAGAGCTCATGCATTTGACTTTTCTACTGCTCCTTTATTTCGCTTGTAGTTAGCCATGGCCCCGCACACCCGCAAGCCTCCGGTTATTGTTCTGAAGGGGGTCCCACACTCAGATCCTCCTTCTCTCACTTTGACTACTTCTTCTTCCCTTTGTGCGTCCCAATTTGGGAATCATGGAGGATCCTCATCTCCTCTTTCGGGGCAATGGCAGACACAAGTCAGTCTAGGGCCCGTCAATGATTCAACTGTGGTGACTACCACGTGGGTCCCAAAAGTTCTGCCAACTACACCCTATCTCTCGGGCCCTCTTGTTTTAGGAGATCAACCAACTGCGGTTTCATCTATTTTAAAGGCCATTCCTGTTCGTTCTTGCCTTCTGACCTATCTTTTGATGGGTCTTCGGCCACACAGGCTCAGTACCTGAGAACTTTGGCCCAAGGGTTTGAGCGCATGGCCTTTTCTCTTGGCCATGTTAAGGTGTCCTCCTCTTTCGACTTCTGAGGTTCCAATGCAGACCACTATAGCATTGCAGGCTCACACTACTTTATCGCCCACACCATCGCCCCAGCATCACACTACTTCGGCGATGGGGGCGTTATCTCTACCCTCAGCACCACAATTGCATTGGTCACAGTATGCATCACAGTCACCTAGGGATCAACCCATTAGTTGTGTGAGTAAAACATTTCTCAAGTCCATCACCCGGAGCTGTACTGGTGTCGCAGTTGTTACTTTTACGCTCAACACCACGCACAACACAACATACTCAAAACCCACCTCAACATCATGATCAGGTTCCAACACTTAGGTCGTCACCGCACACTAGGCGCACACCTCCCATTAACAAGCTAGTGCATCTCGTCGCATTGGCTCAACAAGGACAGCAACCTCAGGAGAAACGAGGCTGTCGCATTGAAAGTGACTACACTCAACTGGGTGAGCCACTGAGCGTTGTTTTTCCTCAGGTTGTGTCGCTTTTGATACTTCCAGATCCCCATCCCCCACCAACTCCACTTCCTAGATGGTACGGCGTGAACGTATACTGTGATTATCATCAAGCCCTAGGGCATTCGATTGATAAATGGTACACTCTACGGGATGTCATACAGACTTTGATCGACAGTGGAACTATTGTTGTTGACACACGAGGCACATCACCCGCATCCATATCCTTATCCTCACCAGCATCTAGTTCGGTACGCATTACACATCCACACACCACCGTCGAACAGACATGTTGTGTCGTGCCAGTTCAGCAAGGGCAGCAACAACAGTAGAAGCAGCCTTGCCATAAGGAAAGAGACTTCGCCCCACTCAGGGATTCGTTGAGCGACATCTTTCCCAAAGTTGCACCATTCCTGCGGCTACAGGAGATTCGCCCACCACTGGACCCACTTCCTAGGTGGTATAAGGCTAACTTGTTTTGCCAATACCATCGCATTCGTAGACATTCGACAAACAAGTGTTTTACTCTTTGGAATGCTGTCCAGGATTTGATTGACAATGGAGGCATTGTCGTCAACGCACAGGATGCAGCCCACACATACACCTACACACACGCTTGCACACACACATGCACACCATAGAATAGCCGGCCTTTTCTTGTCTGAGCCTGTAAGCTCGGAGGATACTGGAACCTTGGGGGTTTTCCTTTTTCTCCCAGTTTTTCCTAGGGAATCCATTGGGCCTTTTATTTTCCTAGCCTGTCCTCCCTCTACTTCTGTCTGGCAACACATGTATATGCCGCTCATGTTCTTTTTCCCCATTTGCCTAGTTTGTCCTCCTTTTCTTTGCTTAGTTCTGTCCGACGACACTCATGTGTGTCACTCTTGTTCTTGTTCATTTGTGGGGGCCTAACCTAAAGTTTGCCACGCACGGATCTAACCCAGCATGTGCAAATACCCTAGATCAAGTAGGAGACAACCATCACAGGAGATATCAACTCCAACAAAGATACAGTCTTAGTGTCGCCAGCATATTCAACATTCACAGTGACAGTCTCAATTCCAATAATGGTTGTGATAGCTTTTGTTACACTTGCCTTGATTCCATTTTCCAGTGGCACTGCTAGGAGTTACTTTATACCCCAATGGCATCGACAAACAACAGCAACAAGGACTGGAGCTGTATCCTTTTCCTTTATTCCCTTTGTTTTCTTGTTTCATCACCATTTATCAAAGCACAAAACAAAAAAAAAAAAATATATCACAAAAGATAAAAAAGAAGAAAAACATAAAACAGAAGAAAACATCAAAAACAATTAAAGATGGTAGTTTGCTTGTTAATAACATTCTGCCCGATGATGAAAAATTGGAAAAGCATGCCAATGTTAGAATGGATTATTCCCTCCTCAGCTGTCACTACTTAGACTACCAAGTTAGCAAGGGAGCCACTGAGCATTAAAGTCAGACAAAATGTCCAAGCTTTGTAAGGATCCTGCACCTCCAAAAGGGAGATAAAATGTTAGGGGTGATTGAGAATGTGAGCTAGAAAAGAAAACATACATCCGCAAGGGCATAAAAGAATAGAGAAGACAGAAGTCATCCCAAGAGTGAGAGGCGTGCGTTGTAGCTCTACCCTTACCATACCTTGGAGAGGAGTTGGAGTTTACGCTTAGTAAAATCACACCTTTGAGGAACTGACCCACCCTCTTGCAATAAAGGCCTCCTGAATATATCGGGCACTTATTACATCCAAGACAAAGTTAGAGTGAAACCGCACGTCTATAATGGACTAAATGAAAAGACAATGATATCGAAAAGAAAAAGCTAGCGCAGGACCTTAATGAGTTTGGCATGGAGCCAGGTCCATCACAATACCTTACATTGAGTTCGTGTGCCACTATTACCCAGTGGAGTCGCTAGTTCCTATGACCATGCCGGTGGAACCCAGCACGACTCTCCTTTATCGGGTGCATGTAAGCACACGAGGAGTTCTGATACAGTCACAGTGAAGATGGTGAATCCGAAGAAGAAGACTAGACTCGGAAACACCAAGGAAAGATAAGAAAGGATAAGGAAAGGAGTCGCCACCTAGTCTTTTAATGGAAAGACGAGGAAAACCAAACACAAAAGAAAACCAAAAACCATACAAGGTGATGAAAACGTGTATGCTCCGTGCCTAATGGATGGAATGCACAAATCAATGCGGGCCAGAGAAAGGGTAAGGATTCATGTTATGCATGGGGAAGGGGTTCGGCACCACCATATGCCAGAGGAACTCGGTCTTTCTAGGTTTCCAACTTGCTAAATGGTCTATTGGATGTGTGCTTGTCTATTTTGAATGCTCATGCTAAAGATGACTAGAAAACATGTCAAATCAAAGAGAAGAAACGAAATAAAGGTGTGACCATGCTGGTGGAACCCTTGCGCGGCTCTCCTACTACCGGGTGCGTGGAAACACACGAGGAGACCCGATACGGTCATGGCAAAAATGGTGAATCTGGAGGAAGAGACTAGACCCAGAAACACCAAGGGAAGATAAAAAGGATAAGGAAAGGAGTCGCCACCTAGTCTTTTAATGGAAAGACAAGGAAAACCAAAAAACACAAGAAAATCTGGGAAGCAAAAAAGATGCAGAATGTATGCATGCGCTCTGTGCCTAATGGATAATGCTCAAATGAATGCAAGCCAGAGAAAGGGTAAGGATTCTAGTTACACATGGGGAAGATGTTAGGCACCCCCATGCGCCCGATAAAACTCCGTCTTTCTAGGTTTCCTACTGTCAATGGTCTAATGAATGTATGCTAGCTTATTCTATATGCTCATGCATGAAGATGATTGAAAACATGCTAAATCAAAGTAAAGAAATGAAATAAAGGGAAAAAGTTAATTCGAGGGTCAAATGTAGGCATTGAGAATGTCGCTTTACTGTACGCCCTTGGGCGATGAGGAAAATAGTGAAAATCAAGAAATTCTTGGAAAGCGTCTCACAAATCAGCAGAAATTTGGATAAAATCAGAGAAAATCAAAACGGGGAGAATAATCCTCATTTCTGGAGCATGTCGGCTTTGTGAAGCCTTTTAGTGTACGCTCTCGGGCAATGGAAAACCAAAACAAATCTAAAGGCAAAAACCGAGAGAAATCTGTGAAACGACGAGAAAACCAAGCTCAGAATAAGCTAGAAAAGCGTGCGCAAAGTAAGGACGGAAAGGCAAGAAAACTTGTGTGGAAAGATGTGAAAAAATGTGCAAAATGCAAGTGTGAGTGCAAATAACGAAAATTCCAGGGGTCTTTGTGCAGAAAGCCCAAATTCTGACTAAAACTGATATTCTAAAACCCAAATCATCAAAAATACAAAGGAAAACACATTCTATGCAATTATGATGAAATCTAAGGCCAAATGGGCATCCCTAGTCAAAAAGAAGCTTCCTAGGGCCAAAATGCAATTTTACTACTAAAACGTGCATTTAAAACAATTTAGTGGAAATTCAGGGTAAAAATGCAAGAAAAAAGGATTCCGAAAAGATCCAAGAAGTTTTACGGACAAAATGGTCATTTTATCCCTAAAAACAGGCAATCAAAATAATTATAGTAAAATTTGAGGGCTAAACTGCAAAATAACCAAAAAAAGAACTTTCAGAAAGATTCCAAGGAAACCTAGGGTGTTCTATGCAATCTGCCTGAAACAAAATTCATTTTATAAACTCTGGAGGGCTTTTATTAAGGTTTTAAACTCAGAAAACATTATTTTAAATGTTCAGGGTAAAACTTGTAATATTTTCAATTAAAACTTTATCCGAAAGATTTAAGAAAAATGATAGAATGACCTAAATGTAATAAAAGGACCTAAAAGTAAGATCAGAAGGACTTAAATGTAAGAAAAATTAAAACTTTTGAATTTTATTAAAAATAAATGTTTTAAGAGTTTTTTAATTAATAAAAAGAAACGACGGCGCCGACGACGGAGCTCCGTTGCTGATGGCTGTCCGAGGAGACTAAAGAGGCCTATCTAGGGCCTGATCTTAGAAGTGAGAGGGGAGAAGAAGAGGGGGATTCATTAGATCTGATGAAGAATCAGACGGTGGGAATGGTCTCCCAACCTCCTCCGGCTTTGCGGAACTCCGACGACGATGATGGGGAAGATGACTCCTCCGGAGGCTGAGGTGCGGCGATTCTGAGCTCCGAGATGCTTCAGGTGGTTTCTTCACTTTCTTCTGGTGCAGAGTGGAGGTTGATGGAGTGGCGGGAAAGGCTGCCTGTCATCGCCGTGACATCCTTCGACGGGCGACGCTGCTGTGGCGATCTAGAGCTTGTGGCACTATCTTGGAGGCTCCGGAGACCTCGCAAGACATGACGAAGTGTTGTTGGAGCATCTAAGGTGTGCGAAGCGGCGGGAAGCATGCGCTCCTCCATTGGAGGGGTCATCTTCTCCGACGACGATTGCTTTGGGTGCGTTCTCCGACGATCGACGTGCTGGCTGTTGGGAGCGATGGAGCGGTGATCCGATGGGCTATGGAGCACTGGGGAGACCAGAGAAGGTGGAGAAAGCAATCGGGGATCTAGGACACTTCCAAGATTGCCCCCCCACCACTATCGCCATAGAACGGCGATAGTGGGGCACGGTGGAGCTCCTCTGGCCAAGGGATCACTCTTGTTCCCTTGAAGCTACTCCAGGAAGATGGAGAGCTCTGGAGGACTAAGAATTCTAGCAATCAGGAAGGATCAGAGAAGTGTACCTGGTTGGAGACGTCTCGCCGGAGCTCTGGAAACGACTGCTTCCCTCTTCCACGACAGCTTTGGCATTGGAATTCTCTCACTCTCAGCAACCCTCTCGTGTGTTCCCCCATTTTTTTTAAAATCAGGCCTCTACCCCTCCTTTTATAGGTGAGCAAACTAGATGACCCACTCCGACAGGAAGCACCATCGCGTAACAGAACCCATAACTAACTACCAAACCCACTAACTGGTCCCGTAACAGCCTAACAAACTCTAACGACTGCCCCACCTTGCGCTCAACCATGTCCCTTGCTCGCCAACAAGATGAACGGCGATTCAGGCCTCTCCGGCGACCCATCCAACAGCTGGAGATGCTTCGGTGGCTTACGGGATCAACAATGAGATGGGTTGGTGCTGAGCCTAATGAGGATGACTAACTGAGTTGAATTCATGAGGAATTAAGAAAGAGAAAATGGGTTCAATGAGGAAGGAGGAAGAAGACTATAATATTTGTATATTTTTGGTAGAAAAACATTAGTAAATGAAGAAGAGAAAAATGAATATGGTGTTGGGTTGAAACAATATAGGGAGGAAATATTTATGGTAGGCCTTCATGGGCTTTGAGCTCAATTTGGGCCCAATGGGCCTTGTTGTTAAATGGGCCTAAACAAGTCTTGAGGGCCCAAGTGAGCTCAGTTAGGGTTTAATGGGCCTACGTGGGCCTTCATGGGCCCAAGTGGGCTTCCATGAATTAAATGGGCCCAACGAGGGTTAGAGCTCAGCCACCACATCTCCATCCAGCAAAATCAAAAAATTGGGGTGTCTATAGATGCCCCTCCCTAAGCGAGGTCGGAGGATGAGTAGAATAGAGACCGATGCTCAGGGTTGACAAAGACACCCCACGTGAAACCATTAGCAAGAGTTATCCATCGGCAATCAGCCACTAGCCAGAGAACATACCAGAGGTCCGCACTAGAGGTCCTACCTCCACAACCGAAGCCAAATAGAGGAACAAACTCAAAACACTAAGAATTGACAAGCTGACGACCAATCAGCTCCTAAGAAACATGATTGGTTATTGCACTTGTCGAGAAAAGCACCGGACAAGACTCACGGTGTTTGCCGACCGGGAGGTGATTGATCACGGAAGTCATCCGGGTAGTTCGGGCTACCATCCCACAGTAAGGAAACACAATTTGCTTTGATTCCAACCCTTCGGGGTGGAAATCAAAACAAACAGGGGGCACCATTGATACCACACTCTTTGAGTGGGGACCAAATGGGACAAGGTAGGCTTTGGACCTACCGACAAAAAAGGGGAATGATTAGTAAGCTTCGGACTTACCGACCAAAAGGGAAAATGATAAGTTTCGGACTTATCAGCCAGAAGGGATAGTGATAAGTTTCGGACTTATCAACCAGGGGGAAGAATGATAAGTTTCAGACATATCAACCAGAAGGGAGAGTGATAAGTTTCGGACTTACTGACCAGAAGGGAGAATGATAACTTTCGGACTTATCGACTAGAGGGGAGAATGATAAGTTTTGGACTTATCGACTAAAAAGGAGAATGATAAGTTTCGGACTTATCGACCAAGAGGAAACAATTGGTAAGCTTCAGACTTACCGACCAAAAGGAAGAACAACTGGTAAGTTTCAGACTTACCGACCAAAAAGGAGACAATTGGTAAGTTTCGGTCTTACCGACCAAAAGGGAAAATGATAAGTTTCGGACTTATCAACCAGAAGGGACAGTGATAAGTTTTGGACTTATCAACCAGGGGGAAGAATGATAAGTTTCGGACATATCAACCAGAAGGGAGAGTGATAAGTTTCGGACTTACCGACCAGAAGGGAGAATGATAACTTTCAGACTTATCGATTAGAGGGGAGAATGATAAGTTTTGGACTTATCGACTAAAAAGGAGAATGATAAGTTTCGGACTTATCGACCAAGAGGAAAAAATTGGTAAGCTTCAGACTTACGACCAAAAGGAAGAACAACTGGTAAGTTTCAGACTTACCGACCAAAAAGGAGACAATTGGTAAGTTTCGGACTTACCGACCAAAAGGAAGAGCAACTGGTAAGTTTCGGACTTACCGACCAAAAAGAGACAATTGGTAAGTTTTGGACTTACCGATCAAAAGGAAGAGCAACTGGTAAGTTTTGGACTTACCGACCAAAAAGACTCTACCCTATCTAGCGAAGAAGTAGTGTAAACTTCCAACATCTAGGTCTGGGCAACAAAACAAAATACTCGACTATTATCTGGGTGACCCCAACGCCAAGCCGGTAGGCAAAAGAAGGCAAACTCTTGCATCTGTCATGCACATGTTGTCAGGGTGGCAATTTCCATTCTGCACTGAACATGATCAATCAGACTGGCCAGAAATGTTCAGCTGAATTTTATTATCACAGTCAAATGAGTGTTTACATGTACTACAACTTGTAAGAACTAGCAACAAGATGCAAATGTTAAAAATCTTCATCATCTCTGGATCTGTTGGAGCCCAAGGCTTTGGTAAAGAGCGTCTGGCTCAAGGCGGCACGATAGATTGGCCAGGTCTCTTCGACTTCGGCTTCATAGTTTGTTGTGCAACTCCTCCCTTCTATGGCTGCGAGATCTTTTGACCGTATGGAGCCACTGAGCAGGCGAGATAGCTCCCTAGTCGGAGTGTAGGAGCTTAGGGGGTATTCTTTGAATCGTGCTAGCATCTGCCCTTGAGCTAGAGAATCCTGTTGGTAACCGAACTGTTGCATCACATGGATTGGGTGGTATTCCACTCCACCAGACAACCCCGGCAGGACGATAAGCTGCTTGTCTGCTGTATTGAAAAATGCTTCAAAGTTGCAAGAAGCTGATGGAATAATGCGCCATATGATCTTTTGTTCTGTCAGGCTTTGTAATGGCTCGTTCTCCTTTTGAACTGAGGTGAGCGTGCATGCGTAGCCACTTTGGCAGTAGGACTTAAAGGTTGATCGCTGTGGGCGCAAGACTACTACATCCAGATGTGTAGGCATCATACTTGTACAAAAGCTCCACAGCCGTAGAAGTGCCGGCAGCGCCGCAATGAATGGTCTAGCGCCCGATAAATTTCTGCCAGGATGACTGAAGCCAAATCTATCTAGCGGGTGACAACTGCTAAGGTCATCTTAGCAACTTCAATATTCACCACTATTCGGCCATGGCTGAAGATCAACTCTCCCAGGAAGCGAACAACAAAGCCTTTTAGCCACAGCTCATCGCCTAAGGAGGCACGCATTCCGGCCACTTTGTCAAAATAAGCTAACTTTAGCATTGGAGAGAGTTCATCCGAATAGATGAGCTGACGACCACAGTCACCAGTTGGTAGGCCAGTTAGCTCGTTCAACACTGTGGAATACCCGTCACGCCGCATGAACACTATGGGTCCTAGGAATCTCTGTAGGCAACAGATTCTACACACCTCTTCTAGAGTAGGGGTCAGCTCGATTCTCCCAAAGCGGAATACTTGATGATCCGGCTTCCAGAATTGAGCAGCTGCACACAGAAAATAACGAGAAACCTCCACCTTTGCAATATCCAGAAGCTTTGTAGGGATTCCCCAAATCCACAGCTTGTCGCGGTCACTTTCAGTTAACTGTTTGATCCAAGCTTGGAGAACATCTGAGCATTGTTTGGGCACAACCATTGTAGGGTATCCCATGATCTGTAAGGCACCTCAACTTTCCTGGCTCGAGCCTCCTCAAAAGGGGTAGATGACCTCCTGTCCATTCCGCCTCTTCCAGCTCTGCTTCCTTCAGAACTCTGAGTGATGGTATCTCCACTTCTATTGGTAGGACTGCTTCCATACCGTATACCAAAGAATATGGAGTCGCCCTTGTTGAGGTCCAGACTGATGTTTTATAATCCCATAGAGCATATGGAAGCTTGTCATGCCAGTCCTTATGCGTGTCTGCCATCCTTTTAAGAATCTTGGTTAGATTCTTATTGGCGGATTCCACTGCACCGTTCATCTGTGGGCAATACGGGGAAGACCTATGATGCCTGATATGGAGCTCTTGTAGGAAGTCCTCGATCTTTTTGGCTATGAAATTCGTCCCATTATCAGAAATGATGGAGTGTGGGACCCCGTACTGGGTGATGAGGTTGTTCTTGATGAACTTCTCTGTCACAGCGGTAGTAACTATCTTGTAGGAGCCTGCCTCCACCCATTTTGTAAAATAATCAATGGCCACTAAGATGTATTGATGTCCATTGGAACCTGCTGGGTGGATGGCTCTGATGACTTCTATTCCCCATGTAGAGAATGGCTAGGGTGACAACATCCTGTGGAGGTGCATGAATAAAGTTGCCATGGACTTGATAGTTTTGACATTTTCAAACAAACTGGTAGCAGTCTGTCTCCATGGTTGACTAGAAATAACCTTGTGACATTATTTTCTTGGCCAGCAATACTCCATTCACGTGAGGCCCGCATGTCCCAGCATGCACTTGTAACATTACTATATCGGCCTCTCTTTTATCAAGACAGCGTAAAAGCATTTGATTGTAGGATCTCCTGTACAAGTGTCCTGCTCCGAGTACATACTTTGAGGCAAGTCGGACCATGGTTTTCCTGTCTACAGCGGATGCATATGGGTGATGATTCCCAGTTTCCAGATAATTCTTGATGTCGTGATACCAAGGAAGCTCTGTAGGGGAATCTACTTCTTCTACACTCATGCAGTGTGTCGGCTGATCTGTGCAGGTTACCGACACTTTCACCATATCATCCTCCGGTATAGATAACCAGGATGCGTGGCCAGTGCATCTACATATGCGTTCTTGGCTCTGTTCATGAAAGAAAAGTGTATCTCTTTAAATTTTACTATCAGCTTCAAAACATGGTTGTGATATGGAACTAAGTTCAAGTCTTTGGTCCTCCAGTTGCCATTAACTTGAGAGATAACTAACATGGCATCCCCGTGCACATGTAATCTCCATGCACCATGCTCTAGTGCTGCTCGCAGACCATGGATACATGCCTCGTACTCTACCACATTGTTGGTGCACACAAATGTTAGCTTCTAAGCGAGTGGGATCATCAGCCCATGCTGATTGCACCGATACCCATGCCTTTCCTATTAATTGTGCCATCAAAATGGAGCTGCCACTGATCATTAACTCGCATAGTTTCCTGCTTTTCTTCCTCCATGGCAAACAATATGTCTTCGTCAGGGAACTGTCTGCAAGGGCTAGTATTCCAGCAATGGTAAATCTACTAAGTGATCCGCCACGGCCTGTCCCTTCATCGACTTCTGGGTGACAAATGTGATGTCGAACTACAATAAGAGCACCTGCCACTTGACGCATCTGCCTACCAGGGCTGGCTTTTGAAACAGGTATTTTATTGGGTCATGTCGGCACAATAATAAAACTGGATATGCCATCATGTAGTGCCTTAAACGCTGTGTGGCCTAGACGAGGGATAAGCATACTTTCTCGATCACGGTGTATTTAACTTCACAATCATTCAATTTTTTGCTCAGATAATAAATGGCACTCTCCATGCAACTTGTCTCGTCATGCTGTCCCAAGACTGCACCCATAGAATGCTGTGTGACTGACAGATAGAGCAGTAGTGGGTGCCCTGGTGTCGGAGGAACTAGGACTGGTGGTCTTGCCAAGAGCTTCTTGATCTCATCAAATGCTCTTCACATTCTTCGCTCCAGTGGATCTATGCATTTTTCCTCAGGAGTTTGAATATTGGTTCACAGATCGGTGTTAACTAGGTAATAAACCGACTGATGTACTGCAATCGCCCTAGCAACCCTCGGACTTCTTTCTCTGTTGTAGGGGGAGGCATCTCAATGATGGCTTTGGCTTTGTTTGGATTTACCTCGATTCCCCTTTGACTGACGATGTATCCCAGCAATTTACCAGATGACACACTGAATACGCATTTATTGGGATTCAACGACAGCTTGTAATTTCGCAGGCGGTTGAAAAGCTTCCTCAAACATGCGATGTGTTCTTCGGGCTCTTTTGACTTAGCGATCATGTCATCCACATAGACCTCGATGTCCTAGTGCATGAGATCATGAAATAAGGCTGTCATCGCTCTCTGATATGTGGCCCCGGCGTTCTTGAGCCCAAAAGGCATGACTCAGTAGCAAAACACTCCCCATGGGGTGATAAAAGATGCTTTCTCCATGTCCTCCTCTGCCATTAGGATTTGATTGTATCCTGAGAACCCATCGAAGAATGACGACATCTTGTGTCCTGCAGTATTATCTACCAATACGTCAATGTGCGGGAGTGGAAAATCATCCTTTAGGCTAGCCTTCTTTAGGTCTCTGTAATCTATGCACATTCAAACCCGACCATCTTTCTTCGGTACCGGGACCACATTCGCTATCCATTCTAGATAAAGGACGACCTTTAGAAAGCTAACTTTGTGCTATTTCATTATTTCTTCCGTCAACTTCAAGAGCCACTAAGGTCGCCATCTGCGTAATTTCTGCTTGACTGGCTTGACATCAGGCTTAAGTAGTAAAGTATGCACCACTACCTTGACGTCTAGCCCGACCATGTCGTCATAGCTCCAGGCAAAGATGTCTGCATACTCTCAAAGAAGCTCAACAAGTTCTGCTCTGGCCTGAGTTGTTAGTCTGGCACTTATCTGTACTTCTTTGACATCCTCCTCAGTGTCGATGTTCATAGTCACTGTTTCTTCTTCCACATGTAGGTTCAGGCCTTCGGGATCATCATCGTGAGGCTGGAACTCTAGTACATCGTGACTTTCTTCTTCGTATGCAATAAGCTCTAGAAGGACTTCTTGTTGGCACAATGGATCCGTGTTCTTGAAGGTACGTAATTCCTCTACGTTCTGCCCCTGGTGGTGCTTCAGAATGGTCACTGTAACCCTGGTCTTCCTGTAGGAACCCCTAATGACCTCTGGTTCCGAAGCTTTGTTTGGTTGTTCTTTTCCTAGTACACAAAAGCTTTGATTATCATGTTGTCTTTGCACAACATGTACAATAGGTGGGCAGCTGTCCTCTGTCTGACTGATGTCAGTGTTGTTGCCTGAGTTCCCTCCTGAGCCTAACACAGGATCTTCTTTTTTTGGACCCCACTGCTCAAGTGTGGCCAAGTCTGGTAATGCCACCTAGACCCGCCTCCCAGCTGATAGGAGATGTACTCCTCTAGTCTAGCATTCAAGGACTTGCTTTCTTCCAGGGTCATGACTACTGACTGACCCGGTGTTACTGCTTGTCCTTCTATTTCCTCAACCATTACTGCCTTCCCTTTTCTACGCTTTATTTCATCTTGCGCATCTTCAACCAGCACTGACAACTGCTCCTGAAATAGAATCTTTAAGTCGCTAAGCATGTTGTCCACCTGGGCTACCACAACATCTCCTTCCTCTTCGTTAGAAGGGGAATCTACATAGTAGGCGCTGGTAGTCTTCAACACCTGGGGCTCTAATTCTAGTTGCCTCAGCTGTAATCTCCTCATTGCTGCCTGATGCTCTGAAGCTGTTGTTGATGACTCTACCCCTGATGCACCCCATGCTGCTGCTGGATTAACAGACAAATCCTCCACTGATTCCGGAGGCGGTAGTGCTAGCATGGCTCTTCCTGGGGATATGAATGACGTTGAACCCATTCTAAAGTCCATAGTTTCCCCTTCCGAGTAGTAGTCCTCTATGCATACCCATTCTGGCTCACTGACTGGCTCATTTGGCTCAGGCTCGTAGGGCTTCTGCTAGGTGGCGACTAGGTCCTCGCGCTTTGGGACAATGTCGAGATTAAAAGAGTACTTTTCCAGGAGAGCTTGACTCAGATCGTTCCAGGTCCTGATGGCGGCCATATCTAGTGATGTGAACCACTTCAGAGCTGGACCAGTGAAACTTTTCTGGAAAAGGCGAATAAGAAGTCGCTCGTTCGCCTAAGGCTGAGCAAGATCACCGCAATACGCCTTGAGATGTGAAATAGGGCAGCCTTTCCCATCATATTTCTACAATTCTAGGATATGGAAGTTCAGGAGGAGTAACGCCTCTGGGAAATAGTAGAGGTCTCGAAAAGAGAAAGACTGGTGGACCCAGCCCTGCACTTGTCGAAGAGCTTTCTCCAGGTCATTCATCCAGGCGAAAAGTGCATTGGGAATCACTGTTGACATTGAGTGTGCAGCCAGGGCGTGTCCCGCGTATGCTGTGTCTATGGCACCCATGTGCTCCTCCAGATCTACCATCTCGCCACTTGGTGCTGTAGCGTGATGACCAGCATACCCGTGTGTGTGTGCTAGTGGTCGTGTGCATGCTGAGGCCTGAACCAGATGCAAATGTATTGAAATGTTATGTTGTGCGGTGCATGTAGTTGTGTGTGGGAGCAGCTGCTGCTGAACCGGTATGGTCGGGTTCATAGGCCGATGTAGTCCCACTAGCCCAAGTGGCTGACCACCAGTCGAAGGAGGAATATGTTGTGCATGCTGTGGATATAATGCTATAGGTAGAGTGGCTACGCCCGTTGTAGGGACAGTGGGAAGCTGTGGCGACAGCTGCAGTGGTGGAGTGACTGGTGCTACATGAAGTGCCTGAGCAGGTGGAACAGGATCCTCAGGAACTGGACAGACAGACGCAGTCAAAGTGGGATCCAAGGAGAAAGCCATGTTTTGCAACCTCTGTGCAAGGGCCAGAAGTTGCTGAGACTTTACAGTGGTAGAACCATCGGTAGCGGTATCAAGGACTGGAAGATCAAGCGACAGGGATGTCATAGGGGCCTGGAGGCTCAAAGATGCTGCAGACAAATTCCTATTGAAGAGACAATCGCAGCCAACTGGGTATCAAATGAATGAGGGTCAATAGAAGGACTGGGCACCGTCAGATCAGATGCCCTGGAAGTTGTCATGGTAACTGCCTCCGTTGTAGGCTCCAAACCAATAAAGGTCTGCTAGTGTCTCGAAATCAGAGGGCGAGGAGCTCCAGGTGCCGGGAAGAAGCCACCATGGAGCGATGAAGGAACAAGTGATAACAAGGCAAAAAAGGGAGGAGGGGCAGAAACAGGAATCCCCTCCAAAATAGCTGATGTAGAGATCTCAGAAGCTCACAGGGCCATGATGGACCGCGAACGCTTGCTGGGCAAAGATGGACCACGAGCGGTTGAGGACACGGCTGCGATTGCAAATAAAAGGACGACGCTTACGAGGAGCTATCGTCGGAAATGACAAATAGCTCGGGAAGAACCTAAAGTGTTAGTAGAAAAGAGAGAGAGAAAAAATATGAAGACAAGAGAACACAAGAAAATAAGTTAGCTATGCAATTGTTTGTTAGGGTGGCATGAAGGCACACATGCACATGAATGCTACTAACATGCTCTCTCTCACCATGCATGTCCCACATGGAGCTGACCACGTGGAACGCACTCATGGGTTTGGGTTTT
>JAMKQA010006077.1:0-29999 GCA_024699735.1 Posidonia australis | reverse complement strand
CTAAATCCTTTCATCTCTTTAAAATCATATGCAATTGTCTTTTCAAAACAATTAACAAAACCATTTTCCATTCATAAAACTCTTTGCAAATCACATGCAATTATGCATCAAATCATTACCTGTGGTCCTTAAGCCCACACGTTCTTTCATGGTCTTTACACCATGAAATCACCCCTCACACAGGTCCATATCCATATCCATACACAGAAGCCAAGCTTCAAAAACTCATGGAAACATTATTAAAAACAACATACTAACATGCCTCATCTTACATGTCATTCCATGCATTCCATACATTTATCATGTATTTAACCATAATTTATCATCATTTCTATGCATTTAACCATGCAGTTCAGGGCTCAAAATCGGCATACCGTTTTTCCACTTCGGTATGCCGAAATCCCCTAATTCGGCATACCGAAGGGAACTTCGGTATACCAAAATCTCCTGATTCGGTATACTGAAATTCTTCGGTATATCGAATCCCTGTCAGATTTATTAGATTCAAGGGAAACGGTCAATCGATTTTCTCCTATCGTCCGAGGCCCAAAAACGCGGGGTACCGCTTGAGAGCAAAATGGTATGCCGAACCCAAAAACGGCATACCGTTTTCTACTGTTGCAGAAAACCCCAAAACCACCGTCCTCCTTTTCTCCCCCAAGTGGGAGTAAGGATCGGACCCCCCAAACAAACACCATAAATTCTCATAAAAACATGGGGTGTAGACCCTCAAGTTTACTCCAAAACCCCTCAATCAAAACATAAATCCATTAAGCATGCTGTTCTAACAAAAATCGCAAAGGCATCAGGCCCAAACATATTCACTGTAGCATGCTTCAAGAACATCCACGAAAATCATACAAAATGCCCATAAATCGACATGATATCAACATGCTCACATCATTCATCTCATTCCCAGCATTTTCCCATTTTTTACATGATTTAAACATCATTTTCATGATTTTCCCTCAAACCCAACATAACTCAATCTGCGGAAGAACAGAGGGGAAAACAGTAGGGAAACACGTACCTGGCTCCGACGAGCCTCGCATACCCTCCAACGCTAGCGATGCACGGCACCAGCCTAGCTTCCCACCCTCGCGCGAGCTCCTTTAGCGTGCGACACTTCCGCAGCAACCACACTCCCCCTCGCCCTAACTTCGCTTCTCTGCTTCTCCCCCATGCCGCACCCCTCCTCTTAACGCCTCCGACGCCTGACATCCCCGAATCTCACCGACGTCCACCAGTTGCGCGTAGCTCTGGACAGAGGGGACGGGATGAGCAGCCCTCCCCCGCTAGGGTTCACGAGATCGGGCTCAGTCACGGGCGTGGAGAGGAGAAGACGGTAAAGGCATCGTGCGGCACCGTTGGCTCTTGACCAAGTCAAAGCCCAAGCCCAAGCCCAAGTGGGTCCACCACAAGCACAGGTCCCGAAGCTGAACCGACCCACTGGCCACAGAAAACACACCACAGGGGAGAAACCAAGGCACAAAACACAGAGGGAGCCCACAACCATCAAACACAAACTAGATTTACCATTAATAAACCATACACAAATAATTACAAGAAATTCATGGTTTATATTAAATGGAAAAACCCAGGCACAGATGTTACAGGATCCCCAAACCAGACTCCACATTGGTCCCTCAACAAAACAGATGCACAGAAAGCCAACCAAAGCCTCACACACACAAGAAACAATAGATTATCCATTAATAAACCATTAATACAATATTACAATTAATTACATGGCTTACATTTAAAATGGATAATCAAACCCAGATGTCACAAGAAGTATTGATAACACTGGCGTTTTAGGTACTTCTGAATCCTTACTTAGGTTGAGGATCTCTTAGCATCTTTGATATAGTTATAGAGGTCTTTCTCTCTTTCTTAAAGCTCTCCTAGGACACATTTGCCTTTTTTGAATATAAAATGTGTAATTACGAGCATTCTACATCAACGCAATATATTCTGCATTCAATGTTGAACGCATACTACTTTGCATTTACAATGTCAATTTGTTCTCTAGCCAAACTTTCTTATTTTGGACTTAGTTGACTTTTCATTTTCTTGGACAAGTTCCCCTTCCTTATTTTGTGGTTGTCTTGATTGATTTGAATTACCTAATTGAGTGTTACTGATTTTGCACTAAATTTGGCAAGTTTTGAACTGGATAGTGTAAGAAGCTACATTCTATGCATTTTATATAAAATACTAATGTAATAGCGTTTTACACTAGACAGTAGTACCCTCTACGCCTCTTGATTTTCCTTTTTCGAATCATTTTGAATTCAAATTATTTCATTTTAAGGTGATTTGATAGATCATGCGTGGATTTAATAAAGCATGATTACGCTTAATTCAGTATTAATGGGGGAAATGTTCCAACAGTCAATGTGACAACTGTGTGTCATTTCTTGAGCTAGTAAACACAAACTAGTCTATGTTCTATATAGAATTGTAACACCGCAAATGCTACAAGCTAGCACCAACACTATCCAAGTAAATATTAACTAAATAATTAAATAAGAATGTAGGAAATAAAAACTACTAAACTAATAATTAATAAAAAACTACTACCACTACTCTAGACTTGTAGTGTGTAGCTACATAGCTCCAACTATGTATTCTATTATTGAACTGCGAATCACTATTTTGCACCTGTACAAAATCATAGAGAAAATGTATGAATAACATCCATTGTTATCTAGTACGCATCCACCATAAATCAAAACTAAAAACCTCAATGAAACCACAAACTGGAGCTACCACCAACAGCTACTAGAAGGCACAACTATCATCTACAGCAGCATCAAAACCACACTTGAAAAGGACATCAGAGTTCGCAAAACACCATTATAAATCAGCCCCGTAAATATATTTTTTAAAACTATGCCTTTCAAACTCAAAATCTTTGTATTCTTTATATCATATACATTTTGAAATTACTTTATGCATTTTCGGAAAGCCAAATCACGACTGAAACCATTTCAAAATTACAACACATGCACCCAATGTGGAAACCTATCGTATTACCCTAGCTACAAGCAACCTACCAACCATAAGTAGTTGTTGGGGACTCAAACCTTGGTCTCTACTACATTGTGATGGAGGACCACTTTGTGTAGGAGTCCAACCACTCCGAGAACTCAGCCCTCAATATATCTATAGATCACATTGCACAGGGTGCGTTCATCAATGCCCCTTGGTGTCTAGGTACATGGGGACTCTAACACCAAATCTGATCAACATGACACTCAAGTACCTTGAGGACTCAAACCTCAGACCCTGCAATGTAACCACCACAGTCCCTAGGACTCTAACCCTGGACTCTTCTAACAGCATGTCTAGGGGACTCAAATCTTCAACCCTATTGGGAAAAATTCGACCACCACAACCTCAGATGTGCACTTTACCTCTTGGAGGTATTAAACACCCCTGATCTATCGGTACGATCGTACGGTCTCATGGTATCATCCAAAACCTTAGAAAACACTTTTCAAAATCATATGCAATCTTTTTTCAAAATCATTTTCAAAATATTTTTATATTACAAATCATCCTTGGAATCAAAACCACGACTAAATCATCGAAATATAAGCCATACCATCACCACAAGGTTTGACTGACCCCTCCACTGTAGTAAATCACGTGATTAACCCACGAGTGCTACCTACAAGACTGGCCCATGATAGGGACCCGCAAACAACCCTTTCACTGACGGACCAGGTCAGTAACCGGATTCAATGGAAATCACTCAAAGTGGGAGCTCATGGTTCTCTCTCCACAAGCCATCAAAAATCTCGCAAAATAAACCAAATCAAAGAATTCAAAGTCATCTACTATTAGGGACAAAAATCACTAGAAACCAATATATGTAGCTCAAGAAACAAAAATCCAAAGATAAGGAAGTCATACGGCAAAATAGTAAAGTTATTCTTGAAAATTCACTATAAATCCTTCTAAAAATCATCATAAATTAAGAGATCTCTACCAAACCTTGAATTCATTCTAATCTACACATTTCTATCATTTTTCCTAGAAAACGAAATGAAAAAGAGGTGCTGGAACACATACATTGATTGTTAGTGAAGTTTCTTTTTCTTTTCCAACTACTACTTCTTCCTTTCCTTTATTTCGTCTCCTCTCTTTGTCTCTCCCTCACTCTCAAGCTTTCTTCCTTCTCTCTCTCACTTGCCCCCTCGCTTGACACCAAAGATCTCCTTTTATTGCCTTCTCGTCACCGACAATCGTCTGAAAATACAAGCTAATGGCGTTGCACGGTAGGTGCAAATCTTTGACAAGGTGATGATGTAATTTTTTGCGTGAAGACCATGAATGTTACTATACTCTCTTGGCATCACTTCCTTTCTTAGGGTCCCATACATTCATGGGTCACATCATACCAAAGTACCACATAATACGGAGAGCTAGAGAGAAACCACAAATACAACACTGGAATAAACACAAATCCATCTTGATTACCAATAAATATGCGTATAATTATGGGTAGTCAAGTTTTAACTTATCCAGATTACATACAAATAGGTATCAATCCTTGATACATGATCTACATCAATTTTGGATTTCTGGATTGGTAATCCATGGTCTCACTCTGCGTTGGCAACACACAAGCCCAACCTGCGATACGCATTCGTAGTTGGCCCTTTGTAGTAACAGATATTACAAGAATGCATCCAATTAAGTATTTTATACCCCAATTTTGGAAATACTTACTATAACTACACTGCCTTGCCATTTATGGAGTTCCTATCTTTCCATTGACCCTCCCACGATTGTATAAATATCATGGGACTTTAGCCTTTGAGGGGGACGAAAATTAGAGACTTTTTGGGGGATGAGAACTAGAGACAAAATTTTGAGCATTTTGAGTGTTTTTCGGAGAGAGAGAGAGAGGACTCCACAAGAGAGAAATCAATGCCTTTGCCGACAACCCGCCAGAATTCGGTGACACAATCTCTAACAACCACCTTCCCACACTTTGTGCATCCATCCTCTCATCCAAAAGGGGGTCTCTTTTTAGTATTTTTCATTTTGCATTCTTTGTATTTTGCAATTGGACATTTGCACTTAGTTATAATCGAAGGGAAAATCCTTGAGTAGGTATTTTCCTATTTATTTCATGTTAATTATAATTTATTCTATCGATCCATTTACTATACCATATTAATCCACATTTGATTTGTTTGTCTTGCAAGGAAAAAGAAAAGGAAGGAGAGTTCATCAACATGGGCACCTTTAGGCAATGTTCGTGTTGACCTGAAGTAGTGAAACCCTCAACATCACAACATATCTCCTAAGGAATCTTAGGAGCTAGCGAAAACGAATTGAGAGTGATGATCACAATAAATTCAACATTCGTGTAAAGGAAGAGTCAAATATAAGCAAAAGAGACACGAGCGTGGAAATCCCTTATCCACAACAACAAGGAGAATTAAAAACAACATGAGAGGAAGAGTGGTGGCAACATGGTCAAAGAAGGAGACACTCTGTTCCATCTGAGGTATAGGAGATGACACCATGCCAACACTTGGGCAAAGTGCCTCACATCAGTCCAAGGCGATATGACAGTCTAGGATTACATATATCCTCCGACCTTGGATCGATGGGGAAAGCTATCTCACCTAGCTCATTCCATTAAGCACTATTTGCAATGATGCTGACTTGAACTCGAGACCTCTTGTAATGATCTCGATCACCATTCATCTAATAACTTCAATTTTTTTATGATCACTCAAATACCATAACATTATTAATAACATTAGAATAGAACATCTACCCAAGACCTTTGATGTGTGGCTGAGTAACTCCTTTGTAAGCACTAGCAAGAAATCCAATTTTTAATCTACACTTGCAAAACATAATTTAAACACATGTGAGTGACAACTAAAAATGTCACGCCCCAAATTTTCCACAATAATTTAAACAAATTAAATTACTGGAAAACTAAAGATAAATAGAAAATATCTAACTACCAGGAACTTGTGTGTGCGGCTAGGAGACCCCGATCTATATGCACTACGCTATGCCAAACGCATGTCTGCACCTACAAGCAAAAACCACAAGGAAAACACATGAGTGACCAAAGTCACCCAATACACACCCCACGAAAACCACAGAAAACAAAACTATAATCATTTTCCTTTTAAATTCCTTTCGCAAATCATTTCCTCAAAGCCTCAGAAATGAGACCCACACTGGCCAAAACCACAAACCAGGGCTCTACTAGCCCAAAGCCACACGCAAAGGCCCTCAATGGCCAAAACCACACATAGTGAGTCGGGAAGCCCGACGCCAGGCAACCAAACTTTGGCCACACGCAATCCACTGAGGAGCGACCCCAACGTTCTGCACTTCCACGGTGTGCCACCTTGTGCAGGAGCCAACCACCGTCCCACGATTCTCCCACCTGGAGAACCCTCAAAAGCCAATCTCTCCCTAGGAAGGTTGTCCTGTCTCTCAGGACGCTACCAGCTATGGGGCACGTGTCCCACCAGCACTGGCCACCACAAGGTACGCCTCTTCATGGCGTCCTCCACACATGGTGCTCAGGAGGGAGTGTCATACCTCCACACCCGACAACACCCGAGCCTCAGTGCTCATAGCGATAGTAGGAGTATCATACCTCCCCGTAATACCACAAGACACCTCAACCTGTGGACCACAACCCTAGCGTCGAGACAACAATCAAGGAGTCTCATACCTCCAGGACCCGACGCCTCTCAGCCTCAGGTATCACGGCCCCTGACCTCAACAGCGGACATCGCGCCTAACCACTCGAGAATGACGTCACATTCCCTAGTCCCGACGACACTGTCCCACGTTGCCTCGGCCCGCACACAGATAACCAGGAAATCATTTTCCAAACCAGGCCAACCATTTCCTTGAAATCCATTTTTCAAACCATTTTCATATCTTTTGAAAACTCTTCCAAAACCTCAGCAAAACGACGCATCAGGTGTCCAAGGAACCACCACTGATGGCCCACAATCCCATCTCATAGGGACAAAACATGGCATCCAAAAAGCCATCGAAAACACATTTACAAACTTATTTGGGCCCAAAATCAACATACCGAACTTGATTTCGGTATGCCGAAAACCCATGGTTCAGTAGGCCAATTTCGATCGGTCGACCGAATCAGGTCAATGGTCAACACTCAGGCCAAATTCGGTATACCATCCAAAAACGGATGACCGAAACTCAACTAGAGGACCTAAACTGATAGAAAAACGGTATGCCGAGTGGAATCGGTATGCCGAAATCCTCTAATTCAGTATGCCGTTTCCATTCTGCGAAACTAGAAAACGGCCCAAACCCCATTGTCCGAAATTGCCCCAACTTGGACCTCCGATCGGACCCCCTAAACAAACACCAAAAATCTTGCATAAAATGTATGGTGTAGATACTCGAGTCTACTCCAAAACCCAACAAATAAAACTAAAATCCATTCACCATGCATCAAGATATAAAATCACAAAGGCAAAAGGGTCAAAAGGACCCAAAACACACCATTCTCCAGAAATGCCAATAAATGCTCCATAAATACACAATAAATTCTAGGAAGGTAAACTTACCTAGATTTCATGCAATCCTAGCATTTTCTACCAATTTCATGCTCTCTATTACTCGAAGTGGAGATGTGTAGCTGAGAAACGCCTCCGGTGATCTCCGATCGACTTCGGCGAGCTCTGACGCAACCACAGCCACAGAGCACACCACGCGTGCTCTGTGCTCCCCATGAGCAACCACAACCCTCTGATTCGCTCCCTAGACCTCTTCCTCTCTCTCTCGACGCCTGCGTGATGCAGGGGGAACAAAGGAGGTAAGGAAGACATGTGGAAAGGAAGAAGGGGAAGGAGAAGGAGAAGTGAGGAGGAAGGGAAAGAAGGTGGAGGAGGAGGGGAAAGAAGGTGGAGGAGGAGGAGGAGTAGCGCGCCACCGAGGAGGAGGGGAAAGGAAGAAGGAGGGAGGAGACGACGATGGGCGGTGAGGAGAAGTGCGGTGCAGCTTATAAAGCCTGCGCCCGCAGTAGCTGAAAATGTGCCCACCTGCACGTCTCAACCACCGACACATCGCACGAGTTGCCAAATGCCAGCCACCACCAACGAATCCAACTGCAATCCTCAACCACTAGGCCACACATGCAGGCCCCATAGGGACCCCACACTTGGGCCCCACACGGAACCACACCCGGGCCCCACACGCACAGTGTCACAATGCATAGTGCCAACCACGCATAGGGACACGCAAATAGAAGCTAGCCAACGAGGCCCAAGTCCAAAAGCACAGAACTGCACAACGGCCTCGGAACAGAAACACTCGCCTAGGAATAAAATTCATAAATTGTAAATAATTACAAAATGAATTTTACGGGTGTTACAAAAAAGGACACTCAGTATACAACCACTAAAACACAAAACCAATGGCAAAATAGGAGCAGAACTCATCTTTGTAAAATAAACTAGAAACTAAACAAAACATGCAAGCAAGATGCACCACGTAAATGTGCGGTACCCACAAAATCCACCATACTAAAATCTGAATTGGAAAACCAATTGAAAATATCTAACTACGTGCTCAACTATTAGTAAATGTAGTCAAGAAGACCACAGATGTTATAGAAAGGGAGAAAGCTTCTCCCTTAATTAATAGAGATGGATTAGGGCAGAGGAATTATGAAGAATAACTACCTCCTCTATATATATTGGATTTGATTCAAAATGGATTATGATTGAGAAACAAATCTAGAATTTTATAATCCCAACGCCCTAATCTTCACAAGATCAAAAAAACATCAAGTGGTATCATAGCAGGATTTCGTACCTTTTCAAGTCGATCACTCACGATCTCTAAACAGGTGCTTAACTATTAGTTAATATTTGTTTTAGTTATACATAATTCCTGACATAGATTTAATTAAACTTATTAACTATTGTTTAAGAAAAGAATCTAAAAATAGAAAATTATTCTTCTTGGATTTACTCAAATGGCTGCTAGTAAGTTGATCACCACCGAGTTGACAAAGATTGAGAAATTGAATGGGGTAAACTATGAAACGTGACACTGGAAAATAAAATATGCCTTAATCTATGATAATTTGGAATATGTTATTGAATCTAATCCCCTGGAACTTGACAATAATGCTTCTGAGGCAAAAGTCAAAAAATAGGAGAAATGGCAAATTGATGACAAAAGGGCTAGGATGTTAGAATTATATTGTGTTTTGTTGATTATAATTGGACTAATGAATTTTTTGTATATTTTCATGGAAGAAAAATAAGGTTGAAGAGATGTAATTACTTTAGTCATGTAAACCTTATGAAATATGTTGTAAATAAATGTGTAAAGATATACTTAGCAAAATTAGTTGAAAAGAAAAAGAAGATCCATTTTGTCATACTAAATCAAATCGGTATACCAAATCAAGAAGAAACGGCACAAACCACGGCACTCCGAATCAAAGATGAAGAATAAAAAACGGCATACTGGAGAAAAATTGGCATATCGAAGCAGGAAAAAACGACACAAGCAACGAAACTCCGAAAAAGATTGTGGAGATAAAGTTGAAGATAAAACGGCATACTGTACTAAAATGGTATACCATATCAGGAGATTTCGACAT
This sequence comes from Posidonia australis, assembly GCA_024699735.1. NCBI lineage: Eukaryota > Viridiplantae > Streptophyta > Magnoliopsida > Alismatales > Posidoniaceae > Posidonia > Posidonia australis. Next base: position 20,350 of record JAMKQA010006077.1, on the reverse strand, counting down.
ACCGAAATACTTCCAGCATACCGAATTACCCGAGAGTTGTAGTTTGAAGACATAAATGGCATTCCAGAGATCAAAACGGCATACTGATAGATTAGACGTTTATGACCGTTTTTCTAGTCGTTAGACACATCTTTTGATGGTCCTTTAGATATAAATAGGACCCCTACAAGCCATGATAGGACACACATCACATCAATATACTTGTAACCCTTGATTATTGTGCTCAACTTTGTCCTACATTCTCTTCACAAGCTAGTGTTGTAATTTTTATTTGAAAGCGCTCTATGAAAGGGAAGTCATCTGTTGTAAAGCAACAAGAGGAGGCTCTAGCTTCTCGGGGTACGATAAGTGGAAGGAGCAAAGATTGGGTTGGTGGGATAGTCAACGCAAGTAAGTGTTATATTACTTTAGTATAAGTGAAAAATCTCAAGAGGGTCTTGAGGAGTGGACTAGGCCAGTGTTTTGGCCGAACCTCTATAAATTGACTGTGTATTCAATTTCTCTCATCCCCTTCATGTGCATGAATTAGTCTTAACCTCAAATTTATATGATTGTGTAATAGTGGCTTGTTTACTTTATTAGCACACTTCATTTTGTTTAACTTGCAACTAAAATTGGGAAAGTAAATATTAAAAATTAAAATTGTCTATTCACCCCCTCTAGAGAAGCCACTCGATCTTACAATTGGTATCAGAGCGAGGTTTTCTAGAGTTAGATTAATTGTCTACTAGAATATATGGCTTCTTTATCATTTAACAATAATATTATGGAGGGATAAAGCGTTAATAGACCACCATTTTTTGACGGAATAAATTATAGTTATTGGAAATATAGGATGATTATATATTTGAAATCAATAAATTTTGAATTATAGGATGTAGTAATAAATGACTTTACCTTGAGCTCCACATCCTTTAGAAAGTGGAGTAATGAAGAAAAACTCCTAGCACAATTAGATGCTAAAGGATTAAACATATTATTTTGTGCTGTTAGTAAAGAACAATCTAATAAGATCTCAAACAATAAGAGTTCTCATGAGGCATGGCATATTTTAGAGGTCACACATGAAGGAACTAACCAAGTTAAAGAAACAAAAATAAACATGCTTGTTCACAAATTTGAACTAATTAAAATGAAAGATAATGAACCCATAAGTGAAATGTTCACCAGAGTTAATAAAATAACTAATAACTCACAATCCCTTGACAAGGATTATTCTCAAAGTGAATTAGTGAGGAAAATCCTTCGGTCTCTTACCCCTGAATGGGAAAAGAAGACCACTACCATAGAAGAAGCTAAGTACATATCAACATATTCCCTAGAAGACTTAATAGGAAACCTAACTTCCTATGAGGTCGAACTAAAGGAAAAGGAAAAGGAAAAGAAATTGAAAACTCTAAGAAGAAGAATATAGCACTAAAAGTTACTTCAGATTCAGAAGAATCCGAAGATGAAGATGAAGACATTGCCTTATTAACTATAAAATTTAAGAAATTCATTAGGAGAGGAAGATTTCAGAAGAAATTAAATAAATATCAAGATAAAAATATAGAAAAAGATGATCCACCCCTATACTTTAAATGCAATAAACTAGGACATCTCAAAAGAGACTGTCCACTTTTAAGGATGAAAATTAATAAAAAGAATGAAAGACCCATCAAGAAGAAAGCCCTCCAAGCCACATGGGATGAGAGTGACTCATCTTCTGATGAGGACTCTGCCTCAGAAAGTGAAAAAGCCAACATGTGCTTATGGCATAGGCTAGTAAGATTAGCTCTTCCTTTAACATGAAAGACATCAATATGGAGGAACTCCTGGAGGCTTTTAACGAATTATATGAAAAATACAAGACTCTAAAAACCAAAAACAGAAGTCAAAACCAAAACATAGAAAAACTTACAAATGAAAATGAGAAACTCATCAGTGAAGGTAAAATTTTGCTTGATGAAAATGATGAACTAAATCAGAAAAATATCGAACTAAAACAAGAAATCAACCATATGAAATATAACATAAAAAATCTAGAAAAAATATTACAACAATAAAAATCAATAGCAATGACTTACTTAACACTGAAACCAAATTCACAAAAGGAAAAGAAAACCTAGATAAAATCTTCTCAAGTCAAAGACATTCATTGAACAAACATGGAATTGGATATTCAAAATTTAATGACACCCCTTATGAAAATGGATTTATTAGAGCAACTACAAACAAAAAATACATCTTTGTTGTAAGAAGACAGTCAAAATGGGTTGACAACAATCAAACTAAAATAAATGGTGTAAAAAGGAAACCAAAAATGATGTGGGTACCTAAGACCTTGATTGCATCCTATGATGTAGGAAAATCATGAACTCCAAGTGGATCTTAGACAGTGGATGCTTCCACCATATGACAGGAGATCATAGACTCTTATGTACATTAAGCACTAAAGAAAACGGAGTTGTCACGTTTGGTGATAATGCAAAAGGAAGGATAGTGGGGATAGGAAACGTAGGTAATTCTTATAATCCCACTATTGAAAATGATCTACTTGTAGATGGTCTTAAAGATAACCTGATTAGTATAAGTCAATTGTGTGATATAGGATATAAAGTAATGTTTGATAAACATGAATGTACAATAATAGATACTAAAACTAACGAAATCATATTTATTGGGAAAAGGAAAAATAATGTGTATAAATTTTTTTTTTCACATAACCCTGATATGACTCTATCTTGCCTTGCGTCTTCAAATGACGAACATTGGTTATGGCATAAAAGACTTGGCCATGCCAATATGGGTCAACTTTCAAAATTATCCAAAAGTGAACTTGTGATAGGGTAGCCAAAAATTGATTTCAAAAAAGACAAATTATGTGATGCATGTCAGTTTGGAAAACAAACCAAATCATCTTTCAAAATTAAAGACATGGTTTCTACTTCTAAACCACTCGAATTGATTCATATGGATTTATTTGGACCTAGTAGAACACTAAGTCTAGGTGGTAAAAAATATGTTTTTGTTATTATTGATGATTTTTCGCGCTTTACTTGGGTTATTTTCTTAGCAAACAAAAATGATGTTTTCATTGAATTTCAAAAGTTTTGCAAGAGGGTTCAAAACAAAAAGGGGTTAAAAATCATTAAAATAAGAAGTGATCATGGAGGGGAGTTTGAAAATGACGATTTTGAAAGTTTTTGTGAAATGAATGGTTTTGAACATTGCTTTTCTTCTCCAAGAACCCCTCAACAAAATGGAGTTTTAGAAAGAAAAAATAGAACCCTTCAAGAAATGGCTAGGACTATGCTTTGCGAAAGAAATTTGCCGAAGCATTTTAGGGCCGAAGTTGTAAATACTGCTTGTTATATTTTGAACCATGTTTCAATTCGATCGATTTTGAATAAAACCCCATTTGAACTTTGGTTTTGCAAGACCCCTAGAATATCTTACTTTAAAATTTTTGGATGTAAGTGCTTTATCTTAAACACTAGGGACAATTTAGATAAGTTTGTTCCCAAAGCTGATGAGGGAATATTCCTTGGATATTCCTCTAGGAGTAAGGCTTATAGAGTTTATAATAAAAGAACTTTAATAATGGAAGAATCAATGCATGTAAATTTTGAAGAAAATACTGAAACTAAGGCAATAAACATAGATATTGATGATGATCAAAAGGTAAATGTAAACACATTAGAAAACCAAACTAAGGAATTAAAACTTAATGCTGAACAACACAGTCATAAAGATTGGCAATACGTGTATGGACATCCCAAGGAACTCATCATAGGTGAAGTGTCAAAAGGAATCCAAATGCGATCCAATCTCGACCATGGTTGTACAACTTATGCTTTTGTATCATCCATTGAACCCAAAAATGTAACTGAAGCTTATGATGATGAATATTGGGTAAATGCCATGCATGAGGAGTTAAATCAATTTGAAAGAAACAATGTTTGGGAGTTGGTTCCAAAACCTGAAAATCAACAAGTTATTGGAACGAAATTGATTTTTAGAAACAAATTAGATGAATCTGGGAATGTAGTTAGAAATAAGGCTAGCCTAGTAGCTCAAGGTTATAATCAGGAGGAAGGCATTGATTTTGATGAAACTTATGCTCCTGTAGCTAGATTAGAGTCCATTAGGATGTTGTTAGCATATGCTAGTCACCTAAGATTTAAATTATTTCGAATGGATGTGAAAAGTGCCTTTCTAAATGGATTTATTGAAGAAGAAGTGTATGTCAAACAACCCCCTGGCTTTGAAGATGAACTCAATCCAGATCATGTTTACAAATTAAACAAAACACTTTATGGACTCAAGCGAGCACCAAGGGCTTGGTATGAATGATTAAGGAAATTCTTGCTAGATCAAGAATTTTCAATTGGTGCTATTAACTCTACCCTGTTTATAAAAAGGTTAGAAAATGACATTCTAATTATCCAAGTATATGTGGATGATATCATTTTTGGTTCAACAAATGAAAATCTATGCAAAGATTTTTCCATGATTATGCAAAAAGAATTTGAAATGAGTATAATAGGAGAACTAACATTCTTTCTAGGGTTACAAATAAAGCAAAATAACGATGGAATATTTATAAACCAAGAAAAATACACTAGGGAGTTATTGAAGAAATTTGGAATGGATCATAGCAAAATAGCTAGGACACCTATAAGTACTTCCACTAAGTTAGAAAAGGATGAGAATGGAAAAAAGGTAGATCAAAAATTATATAGGAGGATGATTGAATCTCCTTTGTATTTAACAGCAAGTAGACCAAATATAATGTTTAGTGTATACTTGTTTGCAAGATTTCAAGCATCACCTATGGAATCACACTTGAATGCTGTTAAAAGAATTCTAAGATATCTTCAAGGGTCAATTGATTTTGGGTTATATTATCCTAAAAACACTAGCTTGGATCTTATAGGATATAGTGATGCTCATTATGCTGGATGTAGAATTGACAGGAAAAGTACTAGTGGAACTTGTCAATTTCTCAGACACTCTTTGGTCTCTTGGTTCAGTAAGAAACAAAATAGTGTTGCACTCTCAACAATAGAGGCTGAATATATTGCAGCTGGTTGTTGTTGTGCCCAAATTCTATGGATGAAACAAACCCTAAGAGACTTTAATATAATTTTATCAACAACTCCAATATTTTGTGACAATACAAGTGCAAGCAATTTATCTAAAAATCCAATTCATCACTCTAGAACTAAACTTGTAGAAGTAAGACATCATTTCTTAAGAGACCATGCTCTTAAAAATAATATTAAGTTAGAATTTATTCCAACTAAGGAACAATTGGCAGATATCTTTACCAAACCTCTTGATGAACAACAATTTATTAAAATTAGAAGAGATCTAGGTATTTGTAAGCTATCAGATATAACATGAAAATAATACACTTTGTGGCTTTTCAGAATACCGAAGGTGTCTACCGAAAATTACTGGATCGACATACCGAAATGGAACGGTATACCGATTTTTTGATAGGTTTCTCTGAACAGATTCTTCCGCATACTGAAAATATCCGATATACCGAAATCCCCTGAGTCACTATTTTTGGTACACTAATGCATGTACCGAAGAATGCTCCGAAATCACCTGTAATTGATTTTGGCAAGCCAATCATTGTTTTGCTATACCGAATTCGTCGCGAATCATGTTTTGAACCCAAAACCTAGGGTTATTTCTCATTATTTTCAATATACGGCCGACTGAATCTCTTCACCGACGCCATTCCCTCTCCTTCCCATCTGCGAATCTCCTCACCTCTGGTCCCATACACCCTCTCCGGTCCTTCCTCTCCCCTTCTCTACCGTTTCCTCACCCTCGTTAAGGATGGCTCCTAAGAAGATGCTTGCCTCTCGCGAAAAACAGAAACAATCGAAAGAAACACCGGGGACTTTCGTAGCCATTCTCAGAAATATCGGTTCATCAACAATGAGATCGAGCAAGCTCATCGTGAAAGGTTTGCCAACAGAGAGGTACTCACTGGAAGAAGAATAGTTTTCCATGAACTAGATTCCATTAAGCCTTTGTTTGAGTTCCAGGGTTTAATTCCTTTTTTAAGTTCCATAGGTGATAGACTATACTATCCTAACCTAGTATCTCAATTTTATGCCAACATGACCTATTCTCACTCTCTAGCTCATTCTTATATTTGCGGGAATACCATAGATTTTGATGATGTCTTACTAGGTCATTTGTTTAAAATCTCATCTTCAGGGACCGACATCACCTTATCCATTTATGAGTTAGATTGGTCCTATTCTGAAATCAATAAAGCTATATCCTTGAACCCTAGGAGCACTTTCAAATCTAGTAAGATTAAGCAACTCACCAAACAATCACGTATTATCGCCTATATTGTGGCCACCAATCTAGTCCAATAGAAAGGCCACCAAGATGAGTTAAGTGAGCTTACTTGTAAGGTGGTCTATGCCATAGTCAAAAAATTCCAGTTAATTGGGGTCAAGTAATTTTTCACTATATCACTCATGTCAAAACTAAGTTATTTTTTGGTCCTCCTTTAACATATTTGTTTGAAAACTATGACATTCCGCTTGATGATGAACCAAGCTTACCTGTTAAATCCAAGCCTTTAGAAACCCAAGCCATGGCTAAGATGGAACAATCTATTGAGCTTCATAGTAAAATTAGAAATCTTCCTGAGGGTTCCTCTTCTGTACCACAAAGAACACAAGCACAAGACGAAGATGCCAGTTCTGACGAAGAAGCAGAAGAAGAATCCAGTATGTCTAAGAAATTGGATTCACTTCAACAACAAATGTTCGAGATGTATCTTCATCAAAAGCAAATGATGGACATCCAACTACAACAACAAAAGCAAATGATGGAACAACAAAAGCTGATCTTCGATTTGATGCTTCAACAAAATCAACGACATCAAGAATATATGAAAAGCAAATGGAAACTCAGTGATCGAGTTGAGGCATATCAAGACACCCTTCAAGACTATCACCATGATATTCTTGAACACATTAATCCGCCTTCTCATTAAAATTAGTTGTTGTAGCATCATTAGCTGACATCTTTACATTTTGAGATTGGACATCTTGTGTAACTTATTTGGGTTATTAATGACTTTATCATTGTTTTGATGTTTGTCTTAGTTATTTTATAATGATTCTATATATCGTCTATTGCTCAAAGGGGAAGAGTTATTCATAACATATCATATCTTTTTGATTATGACAAAAAGGGGGAGAACAATAATATAATATCGTAATATAATCGTATATAGCAAATATGTTTAGAAAATTTATAAAAAATTCATAAAGGGAGCTTAGTTTAAAGGGGAGGTTATTGAAAAGTATTATCCTGTATGATTGGAACTCACATTTGGTTATTGAAAATTTTTATCCTGTATCATTGGAACTCACATTTGATATTTTGATTTTGTCATCATCAAAAAGGGGGAGATTGTTAGAAATATATTGTGTTTTGATGATTATACTTGGACTAATGAAATTTTTGTATATTTTCGTGTTAGAAAAATAAGGTTGAAGAGTTGCAATTACTTGAATCATGTAAACCTTATGAAATATGTTGTAAATAAGTGTGAAAAGATACACTTAGCAAAATTAGTTGAAAAGAAAAAGAAAAACCATTTCGGCATACTGAATCAAATCGGTATACCGAATCAGGAAGAAACGACACAAACAACGGCACTCCGAATCAAAGATGAAGAATCAAAAATGGCATATGTAACACCCATAAAATTAATTTTGTAATTATTTACATTTTATAAATTTTATTCCTAGATGGGTGTTACTGTTTCGAGGCCCGTTGTGTGGTTTTGGGCTTGGGCCTCGTGGGCCGGCTTCTTTTTGCGTGTCCCTATGTGTGGTTGGCACTGTGCATTGTGGCACTGTGCGCATGGGGCCCAGGTGTGGGGTCTGCGTGGGGCCGTGTTAGTGGGTCGTTGGTTGTGGCTGGTGGTTGGGTGGAGTGGTTGGTTGCTCATGCGGTGTGCCGATAGCTGAGACGTGCTGGTGAGCATGCTCCCAGCTACTGTGGGCACAGGCTTTATAAGCTGCACTGCAGTCCTCAACCGCCCATCGCCGTCTTCTCCTTCCTTCTTCTTCCTTTCCCCTCCTCCTCGGCGGCGCGTCTCTCCTCTTCCCCACCTTCTTTCCCTTCCTCCCCACTCCTCCTTCTCCACCCCCTTCTCCTTCCACTCGTCTTCCCTATTTCTTCCCCTTGTTACGCGCTGAAAGAGAGAGAGAGAGAGCGAAGCGAAAGGGCTGCGGTGGTTCGTGTGGCACGTGGAGCTTGGGAGGAGTGTCCCTGAGGTCGTGGTGTGGCCGTACTTGCGTTGGAGTTTGCCAGAATCGTCGGAGTAGGCCGAAGAATCGCCGGAGTGCATTCGCAGGTATACATCTCCACCTCATGTAATAAGGAGCATGAAAATGGTCGAAATTGCTAGGATTGCATGAAAACTAGGTAAATTTACATTCCTAGAATTTATTGTGATTTTATGAGAATTTATTGGCATTTATGATGGTTGGTGCGTTTTGGGTCCTTCTGACCCTTTTGCCTTTCTGATTTTATATCTTGATGCATGGTGAATGGATTTTAGTCTTGTTTGTTGGGATTTGGAGTAGACTCGAGGGTCTACATCTTATGTTTTGTGCAAGATTTTTGGTGCTTGTTTAGGGGGTCCGATCAGAGGTCCCAATTGGGGTGATCTCGGATGATAGGGTTTGGGCCGTTTTTCTGGTTTTGCAAGATTCGGCATACCGAAATGAAAACGGCATACCGAATCAGTGAATTTTGGTATACCAATTTTGTTTGGTATACCGTTTTTCTATCAATTTGGTCCTCTAGTCGATTCGGCCTGTCGAATCACCTTGGTCGACCGATTCAGTGGATTTCGTCATATCGAACCTGATTTTTGGCATGCCGAATGAGGGCCCAAATGAGTTTAAAAAATTTACTTTTTGAGGGCTTTCTTGATTGCCGTGTTTTGTCCCATTGAGATGGGATTGTGGGCCGTCAGCGGTGGTCCCATGGGATGCCTGACGCGTCGCTTTGTCGAGGCTTTGGAAGAATTTTGAAAGATATGAAAACGGTTTTGGAAATGGATTTTAAAGAATAGTTAGCTTGTTTTGGAAAATGTTTTCCTGGTTTTCTGTGTGCGGGTCGAGACAATGTCTGACCGTGTCGTCGGGACCAGGGAATGTGACGACATTCTCGAGTGGTCGGGCGCGACTCCCTGGTTGAGGTCGAGGGCTGAGATACCTGAGGTTGAGGGGCGTCGGGTCTTGGATGTATGACACTCCTTGACTGTCGTCTCAAGGCTAGGGTTGTGGTTTATGGGTTGAGGTGTCTTGTGGCATGACGGGGAGGTATGATACTCCTACTGTCTCTGTGAGCACTGAGGCTCGGGTGTCGTCGGCTGAGAAGGTATGACACTCCCTCCTGAGCACCGTGTGTGGAGGACGCCGTGAGGAGGCGGATCCAGTGGTGGCCAGTGAGGGTGGGACACGTGCCCCGTAGTTGATAGCGTCCTGAGAGACAAAACAACCTTCCCAAGGAGGGGTTAACTTTGTGATGGTTCTCTAGGTGGGAGAATCGCGAAACGGTGGATGGCTCATGCACAGGGTGGCACACCGTGGCAGTGAAGAATGCTGGGGTCACTCCTCAGTGGACTGTGTGTGGCCCGAGTTTGGTTTCCTGGCGCTGGGCTTCCCGACTCATGTGTGTGGTTTTAGCCATTGAGGGCCTTTGCTTGTGGCTTTGGGTTAGTAGAGCCTCGGTTGTTGTTTTGGCCAGTGTGGGCCTGGTTTATGAGGTTTTGAGAAAATGGTTTGAGAAAAGAATTTAAAATGAAAATTGATTAGTTTTGTTTTCCGTAGTTTTCCTCAGGGTGCGTATTGGGTGACTTTGGTCACACATGTGTTTTCCTTGTGGTTTTGGTTTGCAGGTGCAGACATGTGATTGCTTTAGCGTAGTGCATATAGATCAGATTCTCCTAGCCGCACACACAGGTTCCTGGTAGTTAGACTTTTACTGTTTAGCTTTAATTTTCCCGTAATTTAATTTGTTTTAGATTATTGTGGAAAATTTAGGGCGCGACAGTTTTTGGTATCAGAGCTACAGGTTGCACTAGGTTAGTGCTATACCTAGGGTGTCCGGTCTAGAGACTCCATAGGTTTTGCATGCATTGTAGAGTCCACCTGATTTCTCGGCGTGGTTTTCTGGTTGTTGCTTTGTCTGTGGAGCAGGGCACGATGTAAGTGCTCGAGTATGAGACTGAATTCGCCCGGCTGGACCGCTTTGCTCCTACCTATGAGTCTGAGGAGGAGCGGGAGCAGAGGTTTCTGGAAGGCTTGAACCTAGGGCTACGGGTGAAGGTGATGGGCTGTAGGTGCCACACTGTGGAGGACATGGTTGGGATGGCTTACCGCTTTGAGGCGGACCATCAGAAGTTTCTAGAGAGTCGTCCGAAAGAAAAGGGTAAGTCTTCTTTTACCTCCCGGTTCTCATTCTCTGGTCCTCCAAGTGCCAGTAGTTTGGGTAGCGCTGAGAAGAAGCAGAAGGCAAGGTCTAGTGTTTCCTCTACGGGCCGATGGAGTTTTGCTGAGAATAGCAGAGTTGGCCTCAATCAGATAGGGTCCAGTGGTCTTGGTGTTAACTAGTACTTTAACTGTGGTCAAGTGGGCCACATCGCTACATTTTGTCCCCAACCTAGACAGACTCCTTCCTTGGTGGTGTGCCATAATTGTGGGAAGGTGGGACACGTTCAAAGATCTTGTCCGGAACCGCCTAAGAAGGCAGGAAGCGTGCCACAACAGTCGACTAGGGGACGGGTGTTCACCATTGCAGCTCCAGGCGCTGGGTCTTCGGGAGATGTTGTTGAGGGTAAGGATGAATAGTTGGTTTTGTAACCCTCTGAGATATGTTGTAATCTGAACATCTACCTAATTGTATGGTTGTGTGGTGTTGTTTTGTTTGGCCATCAGGTTCTTTTATTGTGGCTGGTCGGATGGCCAAAGTGTTGTTTGACTCAGGGAGTTCTTTCTCCTTTATCTCTGAGTCTTTCACGGCGGAGTTGGGAGAGAGACCAGCTAGACTGGCCTTTCATCCCAGCGTGGTGATGCCGCTGGGGGAGCACAGTTTGGCATGGAGGTATTTGCGGTCTGTCGAATTGACGTTGAATGGTAGAGAGTTCAACGCTAGCCTGATCGTGATGGACGTGTAGGAGTACGATGTGATACTCGGCATGGATTGGTTGGCCCAACATTTCACTTTGATCGACTGTGCTCGAAGGAGAGTTTTTTTTGGGTCTCCTAAGGATGGGTCATTCTTTGTGTAAGGTGGGTGTCAAGGTGAGCCTAAGCTTGTCATTTCAGCTATGAAGGCTTATAAGTCTTTGGTCAGGAGTTGCGTGGGGTATCTAGTTAGTATAGTTACCTCCACTTCTCCAGAGTTGGGTGTTCACAACATCTCTGTGGTGTGTGAATATCTCGACGTTTTCCTTTACGATTTGCCTAGTATGCCACCTCACAGGGAAGTAGAGTTCTCGATCGATCTGATCCCTGGTTCTGGTGTTGTGTTGAAGCCTCCTTATCGCATGGCGCCAACGGAATTGCGAGAACTCAAGACTCACTGACAGGAGTTGTTGGACAAGGGGTTTATCAGGCCGAGTGTGTCTTCGTGGGGAGTGCCTATCTTGTTCGTTCGTAAGAATGATGGTTCGCTCCGATTGTGTATAGATTATTGGATGTTGAACCAGATCACGGTGTCCCCTGCCCCGCATTGATGACCTGTTCGACCAGTTGCAGTTAGCATCGGTGTTCTCGAAGATTGATCTGAGGTCAGGGTATCACCAGTTGAGGATCCAATACGTAGACATTCAGAAGACTGCTTTACGAACGTGGTATAGGCATTACGAGTTCACGGTCATGCCTCTCGGCTTGACTAATGCACTGGCTATGTTTATGGATCTGATGAACAGGATTTTCAGCCCTTTCCTGGACCAGTTCGCATGTCTGTGAGGGAGTAAAAGAAAAGACAATGATGTTGAAAAGAAAAAAAGCAGGTGTAGGACCTTAAAGAGTTTGGCATGGAGCCAGGTCCATTACGCTACCTTATAGTGAGTTTGAGTGCCACCACTACCCAACGAGTGCCACCATACGACTTGTGAGTCTCTGTAGTGGCAACTGAGTCGAAGGTGTCATCCTCCTCTAATAGGCATATAGCTTTCCAGCCTAATTGAGGGAAAACAAACAACTGAACTAAACAAGCAAACGATCCAGATAATGAACTTGTTGAACAAGCAAAGCAACAAATGCAGATAACAAGCAACTGAAATCACAAGGCATGCATTTCTTGATCAAACAAAAATTCACTCTTAAATGAATAAATTGTTCACAATAGTAGAGTCCACAATAATAATAATCATCATAGCCTTGTTTGGATTAATCTTTTTGTTTGCATATAGACTAGTTCAATAGGACTTTTGCGAAGTGCTTTTAGCCAAGATATTTCAGCTCCTCAGTAGCCAAAGTGCGTATACAGTGAGGACACCAGTTAGTGTATGAGCTACACAGACCTACAGAATCGGCGGTGTAACAGCAATTCCTCTGCAACAGTTCAAGTGTGGTAGACATTGTTTGTTGAATGCTTGAGGACAACACAGCCGAATACATGTTTGTAGCTAGAGCCTTATGACATAATGATTAACAGAGTAAAGAAGAGCCAGCCTAAGATAGACTATGGTGTATCGCATTACTTCCTACCATTGGAATATAGCTCAGGACAGTGGATGAATATACATGCCTCCAGTCAGTGAACAAATGTGTCTCTGACCTCAACAAGAATCAGCCGCGGCCACTTTAGTGATTCAAAGTGCGCCTACAGTCACAGTCAAATCCTCAAGTCTTTACATTCTCAAGTGGTGCCCAACACATCCTAGGGTAGCTTGGCTTAATGCCAAAGGCATTCTTCTTGCCTTGGTGTCTCCTAATCTGACTTCTGAGCATCATACACTTTTTATGCTAGGGGTATGTCAGCTGCTTTCTAGCTGGGCTCACACACGCCATTGCTTGGTTCATCAAGGGCAAGATAGTTGTTCTTTGATGAGAGCCTACATGGCAAATGACTAACGGAGACAACAACATGGCTGTGGACTCTACGCAACAATCCAGAATTTGGCAAATACAATCAGGAGAATATCCTATAGTAGCACGGCCAGATACAAAGCTAGCAGAGCACCACGATTGAGCAGAACTTATCCTAAACATACCAGTCAGAGGCAGACTACAATCCCAATCAAAGGCCTCTGTCAAGTTGCCACAATTCCTTCTGTCTTCCAAGTACAATATGGGAAAGCAGTTGGGTGCACATACATCCAGCCACTTGATGAATGGATCACTTGCTTCAACTAGTGATGGCCTCAAGTGCTCCAATGGTTCACAGAACATCTGTAGTGACAGTCTGGCTTCCAGGACCCCATACCCTCGAGTGATGTCCAGCCATTCCAATAACAGGGGCATGTCAGCTGCTCTTTGGTCAAAAGTCACATACAAGAAACCAACGACAGTTGAATTGAACTAGAGTATTTGACCAGGGGCATGTCAACGGCTTTTTGGTCAAAAGTCACAAACAAAGCGCCAGCTACAGTGTCATAGAACTAGAATCTTCGACTAGGGGCATGTCAGCTGTTCTTTGGTCAGAGGTCACGTTTCAGGCGCCTAACAGAACATCCACTTACTATGTAACTAAGCCAAAGCCTTCGACCAGGGGCATGTAAGCTGCTTTGTGAAAGAAGGACAGTTTTGAAAATGCTTGGTGAAAATTATCGTGCAAACGATGGTCGGTGCACCTTCTTATAGAGAAGTGACATTCATCATATAAAGGCTCCTACAGGATGACAACTGTAACTGGGCACTACACTGTTTCAACAGACATCCACCACAACAGCGACGATCTAGGGTGCACTGATACATGAATAAGATCTCCATGACAAATCTATTTGGCTAAACAGATGGTCAAGCCCTCTTACCTTCGAGTTCCTACCCGAACGGATGGACTCAAGGCATCTCCTCTCGCCTTCGAGTCCATATCTAGATGGACAAACTGAAGGCATCTCCTCTCGCTTTTGAGTTCCTATTCGGACGGATGGACTCAAGGCACCTCCTCTCACCTTTGAGTTCCTATCCAGACGGACGGACTCAAGGCACCTTCTCTCACCTTCGAGTTCCTATCCAGACCGACGGACTCAAGGCACCACCTCTCGCCTTCGAGTTCCTACCCAGACGGACGGACTCAAGGCACCACCTCTCGCCTTCGAATTCCTATCTGGACGGTCGGACTCAAGGCACCTCCTCTCACCTTCGAATTCCTATTCGGACGGATTGATTCAAGGCACCTCCTCTCGCCATCGAGTTCCTATCTAGACGGACGGACTCATGGCACCCCCTCTCGGCATTGAGATCCTATTCGAACGGACAGACTCAAGGCACCTCCTCTCGCCTTCGAGTTCGTATTAGGACAGACATACTCAAGGCTCCTCCACTCACCTTCGAGTTCCTATCCGGATGTACGAACTCAAGGCACCTCTTCTCGCCTTCGAGTTCCTATTCGGACGGACGGACTCAAGGCACCTCCTCTCGCCTTTGAGTTCCTATCCGAATTGACGGACTCGAGGCACCACCTCTCATCCTCGAGTTCCTATCCGGATGGACGGACTCAAGGAACCACCGTTCGCCTTCAAGTTCCAATCTGGACGGACGGACACAAGGCACCTCCTCTCGCCTTCGAGTTCCTATCTGGACTGACGGACTCAAGGCACCTCATCTCTCCTTCAAGTTCCTATCTGGACAGACGGACTCAAGGCACCTTATCTCACCTTCGAGTTCCTATCCGGACGGACGGACTCAAGGCACCACATCTCGCCTTCGAGTTCCAATCCAGAAGGACGGACTCAAGGCACCTCCTTTCGCCTTCTTGTTCCTATCCGGAAAGATGGACTCAAGGCACCTGCTCTCGCCTTTGAGTTCCTACCCAGAAGGACAGACTCAAAGCACCGCCTCTCGCCTTCGAGTTCCTATCCGGACGAACGGACACAAGGCACCACCTCTTGCCTTCAAGTTCCTATTCGGACGGACGGGCTCCTAGCACATCCTCACGCCTTCGAGTACCTATTCGGATGGACAGAATCGAGGCTCCTCCTTTCGCATCTGAGTTCCTATCCAGACGGATGGACTCGAGAAACCTCCTCTCGCCTTCGAGTTCCTATCTAGCTGGATGGACTCGAGGCACCTCCTCTCGCCTTTGAGCTCCTATCTGGATGGACGGACTCGAGGCTCCTCCTCTCGCCATCGTGTTCCAATCCGGACGGACAGACTCGAGGTACCTCCTCTTGCCTTCAAGTTCCTATCCAGACGGACGGACTCGAGGCACCACCTCTCGCCTTCGTGTTCCTATCCGGACGGACGGACTCAAGCCACCTCTACTCGCCTTAGAGTTCCAATCCGGACGGACGGACTCAAGGCACCTCCTCTCGCCTTCGAGGTCCTATCCAGACGGATGGACTTATGGCACCACCTCTCGCCTTCGAGTTCCTATCTGGACGGACGGACTCATGGCACGTCCACACGCCTTCGAGTTCCAATCCGGGCAGACGGACTAAAGGCACCTCCTCTCGCCTTCGAGCTCCTATCCTAACGGACGAAGTCATGGCACCTCTTCTCGCCTTTGAGTTCCTATCTGGACGGACGGACTCAAGACACCTGCTCTCGCCTTCAAGTTCCAATCAGAATGGATGGAGTCAAGGCACCTCCTCTCGCCTTCGATTTCCGATCTGAATGGACAGACTCAAAGCACCTCCTCTCGCCTACGTGTTCCTATCTAGACAGACGGACTCAAGGCACCGCCTCTCGCCTTCGAGTCCCTATCTAGACGGACGAACTCAAGGCACTTCCACACGCCATCGAGTTCCTATCCGGACAGACGGAATCAAGGCATCTCCTCTCGCCTTCGAATTCCTATCTGGACGGATGGACTCAAGGCACCTCCTCTCGCCTTCGACTTCCTATCTGGACGGACAGACTCAGGGCACCTCCACTCGCCATGGAGTTCCTATCCGAATAGACGAATTCGAGGCATCGCCTCTCGCCTTCGAGTTCCTATCTGGACGGACGGACGAACACGAGGCACCTCCTCTCACCTTCAAGTTCCTATCCGGATGGATAGACTCAAGGCGCCTCCTCTCGCCTCGAGTTCCTATTTGGACTGATGGACTCGAGGCACCTCCTCTCGCATTCGAGTTCCTATCTAGACGGATGGACACGAGGCGCATCCTCTCGCCTTCAAGTTCCAATCCGGACGGACGGACTCGAGGCACCTCCTCTCACCTTCAAGTTCCTATCCAAACGGACGGACTCGAGGCACCACCTCTCGCCATCATGTTCCTATCCGGACGGACGGACTTAAAGCACCTCTACTCGCCTTTGAGTTCCAATCCGGACGGACGGACTCAAGGCACCTCCTCTTGCCATCGAGCTCTTATCCGGACGGATGGATGAACTCGAGGCACCTCCTCTTGCCTTCAAGTTCCTATCCAGATGGACAGACTCAAGGCGCCTACTCTCGACTTCGAGTTCCTATTCAGATCGACGGACTCCTCCTCTCGCATTCGAGTTCCTATCTAGACGGATGGACTCGAGGCGCATCCTCTCGCCTTCGAGCTCCAATCCGGATGGATGGACATGAGGCACCTCGTCTCGCCATCGAGCTCCTATCCGGACGGACGGACTCGAGGCACATCCTCTCACCTTCGAGTTCCAATTCGGACGGACGGACTTGAGGCACCTCCTTTCACCTTCGAGTTCCAATCTGGATGGACAGACTCGAGGCACCTCCTCTTACGTTCGAGTTCCTATCCGGACGGACGGACTCGAGGCACCACCTCTCGCCTTCGAGTTTCAATCTGGACAGATGAACTCATGGCACCTCCTCACGCCTTCGAGTTCCCATCCAGACGGATGGACTAAAGGCCCCTCCTCTCGCATTTGAGTTCCTATACGGACGGATGGACTCAAGGCACCACCTCTCGCCTTTTTGTTCCTATGCGGATGGACGGGCTCCTGGCACCTCCTCCCGCCTTGGAGTTCCTAACTGGATGGATGGAATCGAGGCTCCTCCTCTCGCCTTCGAGTTCCTATCTGGATGGACCGACTCGAGGCACCTCCTTTCGCCTTCGACTTCCTATCTAGACGGACGGAATCGAGGCACCTCCTCTCCCCTTCGAGCTCCTATCTGGACGGACGGACTCGAGGCTCCTCTTCTCGCCATCGTGTTCCAATCCAGACGGACGGACGAACTCGAGGCACCTCCTCTCGCCTTCAAGTTCCTATCCAGACGAATGGACTCGAGGCACCACCTCTCGCCTTCGTGTCCCTATCCGGACGGACAGACTCTAGGAACCTCCTCTCGCCTTCGAGTTCCTATTCGAACGGATGGACTAAAGGCACCTCCTCTCGCCTTCGAGTTCCAATCTGGACGGACGGACTCATGGCACATCCACTCGCCTTCGAGTTCCTATCCGGGCAGACGGACTCAAGGCATCTCCTCTCGCCTTCGAGTTCCTATCCGAACAGATGGAGTCATGGAACCTCTTCTCGCCTTTGAGTTCCTATCTGGACGGACAGACTCAAGGCACCAGCTCTCACCTTCGAGTTCCTATCAGAATGGACAGAGTCAAGGTACCTCCTCTCACCATCGATTTCCGATCCGAATGGACGGACTCAACGCACCTCCTCTCGCCTACGAGTTCCTATCCAGATGGACGGACTCAAGGCACTACCTCTCGCCTTCGAGTTCCTATTCGGACGGACAAACTCAAGGCACCTCCTCTCGCCATCGAGTTCCTATCAAGACGGACGGACGGACTCAAGGCACCACCTATCGACTTCGAATTCCTATCCGGATGGACGGACTCAAGGCACCTCCTCTCGCTTTCGACTTCCTATCTGGACGAACGGACTCCGGGCACCTCCACTCGCCATGGAGTTCCCATCCGAATGGATGGATTCGAGGCATCTCCTCTCGCCTTCGAGTTCCTATCCAGACGGACGAACAAACTCGAGGCATCTCCTCTCGCCTTCAAGTTTCTATCCAGATGGACAGACTCAAGGCACCACCTCTCGTCTTCAGTTCCTATTCGGACTAGCGAACTCAAGGCACCTCCACCCGCCTTTGAGTTCCTATCTAGACAAACAGACTCGAGGCGCATCCTCTCGTTTTCGAGTTCCAATCCGGATGGACGGACTCGAGGCACCTCCTCTCGCCATCGAGCGCCTATCCAGACGGACGGACTCGAGGCACATCCTCTCGCCTTCAAGTTCCAATTCGGATGGACGGACTTGAGGCACCTCATTTCGCCTTCGAGTTCCAATCCGAACGGATGGACTCGAGGCACCTCCTCTTGCCTCTAAGTTCCTATCCAGACGGACAGACTCGAGGCACCACCTCTCACCTTTGTGTTCCTATTCGGACGGACGGCCTCAAGGCACCTCTACTCACTTCGAGATCCAATCCGGATGGACGGACACAAAGCACCTCCTCTCGCCATTGAGTTCCTATCCGGATGGACGGACTCAAGGCACCTCCTCTCGCCTTCGAATTCCAATCTGGACAGACGGTCTCAAGGTACCTCCTCTCGCCTTAGACTACCTATCAGGACGGACTGACTCAGGGCACCTCCACACGCCATGGAGTTCCTATCCGAAAGGACGGATTCAAGGCACCTCCTCTCACCTTCGAGTTCCTATCTGGCTGGACAGACGAAGTCGAGGCACCTCCTCTCATCTTCAAGTTCCTATCTGGACAGACGGACTCGAGGCAACACCTCTCCCATTCGAGTTCCTATCTGGAGGGACGGACTCGAGGCACCTCCTCTCGCCTTCGTGTTCCTATCCGGACGGACGGAGTCATGGCACTGCCTCTCGCCTTCAAGTTGCTATCTGGACAGACGGACGGATTCTTGGCACCTCCTTTCGCCTTCGACTTCCCTTCCGGAAGGACAGACTCAATGCTCCTCCTCTCGCCTTCGAGTTCCAATCTAGACGAACGGAGTTGAGGCAGCTCCTCATCCATTTAAGTTCCTATCCAGACGGACGGACGTACTCGAGGCACCTCCTCTCGCCTTCGAGTTCCAATCTGGACGGACGGACTCAGGGCACCTCCTCTCGCCATCGACTTCCTATCTGGACGGACAGACTCAGGGCACCTCCACTCGCCATGGAGTTCCTATCCGAACAGACAGATTCGAGGCACCGCCTCTCACCTTCGAGTTCCTATCTGGACGGATGGACGAACACGAGGCACCTCCTCTCGCCTTCAAGTTCCTATCCGGATGGACAGACTCAAGGCGCCTCCTCTCGCCTCGAGTTCCTATTCGGATCGACGGACTAGAGGCACCTACTCTCGCCTTCGAGTTCCTATTCGGACGGATGGACGAACGCGAAACACCTCCTCTCGCCTTCAAGTTCATATCCGGATGGACAGACTCAAGGCGCCTCCTCTCGGCTTCGAGTTCCTATTTGGACCGACGGACTCCTCCTCTTGCATTCGAGTTCCTATCTAGACAGACGGACTCGAGGCACATCCTCTCGCCTTCGAGTTCCAATCCAGATGGATGGACATGAGGCACCTCGTCTCGCCATCGAGCTCCTATCCGGATAGACAGACTCGAGGCACATCCTCTCGCATTCGAGTTCCAATTCGGACGGACGGACTTGAGGCACCTCCTTTCACCTTCGAGTTCCAATCTGGATGGACAGAATCGAGGCACCTCCTCTTGCATTCGAGTTCCTATCTGGACGGACGGACTCGAGGCACCACCTATCACCTTCGAGTTTCAATCTGGACAGACGAACTCATGGCACCTCCTCACGCCTTCGAGTTCCCATCCAAACGGACGGACTAAAGGCCACTCCACTCGCATTTGAGTTCCTATCGGACGGATAGACTCAAGGCACCACCTCTCACCTTTTTGTTCATATGCGGACGGACGGGCTCCTGGCACCTCCTCACGCCATCGAGTTCCTAACCGGATGGACGGAATCGAGGCTCCTCCTCTCGCCTTCGAGTTCCTATCCGGATGGACCGACTCGAGGCACCTCCACTCGCCTTCGACTTCCTATCTAGACGGACGGAATCGAGGCACCTCCTCTCTCCTTCGAGCTCCTATCCGAACGGACGGACTCGAGGCTCCTCCTCTTGCCTTCGTGTTCCAATCCGGACGGACGGAATCGAGGCACCTCCTCTCTCCTTCGAGCTCCTATCCGAACGGACGGACTCGAGGCTCCTCCTCTTGCCT
>JAMKQA010006076.1:0-31209 GCA_024699735.1 Posidonia australis | reverse complement strand
ATCTGATTTTCTTCCTGGTTGCATTAGGAAGGCACATCCTTGTTTTCAGCAGTTTTCTCGCATCTTAGCTTGCATTTAGGCATATAGTAAGCAATGATGAGAAATCACTCAAATGATGCAACATTGATTACGCTTATGCAATACGCACTCAACCTGAAATAAAGAGTGATCCTCCTGAGCATTAAGACACACCCCTTACACATCATGCACCTATTAGCATAAGGCACTAAGCATGGCATGGCATATCGCCCTCGGGCGTATATAGCAAAATGCTGAAAGCCGACATTCATAAGCGAAAGAGAAATCATTAGAAGACTGATTCGTCGGGCGTGCGAGGGTGCCTAACACCTTCCTCGTACGTAACAGGGATCCTTACCCGCATTTCTGGTTTTACGCAGCCCGTTTTTATTTTGTTTGCATGATTCTTCATGTGTTTTATGGTTTTCCTCGTCTTCCATAATAGACTAGGTGGCGACTCCTGCACTTTGCATTTTTTTCTTTTTTTTCTCTCCTTTTTGCCGTGGCTTTGTCGCTCCTTTGGCACACACACACCACCTACCCGCGTGTGGGGCCATCCTCACCGGCATGGTTACAGTATCTACATCCTTCCAGCTCCTATTGCTCTCCCGACGGTCCTAGAGGTCTCTCCGTTGCCTTCCCATGCATATCATGTTACACCCACAACACCGCCTCCCCGGCCATCGCCCCAACTTCTTGCGACCACGGCGATGGCTGGATCGACTCTGCCTGCAACACCACTACTAGTCACCGCACAAGATGCCTCCCATGCACTTCATGGCCATCCTTTAGGTGTGGCAGGGGCGCAACACGCTTAAGGCTCATTCCCCAGATCTGTCCCGGGACAGCAACTACACCCCGCTCACACTACACCCTACCCAGTTCATTATATATCTCCCTCTCTCTCCTTGCATCATAACCAGGTTTCTGCATAAACCCCACAGCACTTTACACCAGCGCACATGTACACCAGCCATCATGCACTAACACCAGCAGACACGATGGTGGATCCAATGGAGTACCTTGGTGCGATCCATACAGCATACGTAGGACCCACCCCAACTACACCACTCTCAATAGCAGCGACCTCGGACACCCTCCACACCAAGGTGGGGGATCTCGAAAGAGCACTTCACAAGTGTAGGGAGGAGACTACTAGTCTTACCAATTCCAGGACCTCTACTACTTCCCAAAGGCTACTCTCCTACTGAACTTTCAAGTCTCAGATTTTGATAAATACAATGGTAAAGGCTGCCCTATCTCACATCTAAGGTCATACCGTAGAGATCCCGTGCAACTTCAGGCTAACGAGAGATCGTTAATCCATCTCTTCCAAAAAAGTCTGACTAGCCCTACATTGAAGTGGTTCACCTCTTTGGATATGGTCTGGATAAAGACTTGGAATGACCTCAGCCAGGCATTCCTGGAGTAGTACTCCTTCAATCTCGACTTGGTCCCTAAGAGTGAGGACCTTGCCGCCACCAAGTAGAAGCCCCATGAGCCATTTGGGGAGTATGTTGAGTGGTGGCATGCTCTTGCCTCACAAGTTTGAGATAGACACTCTGACGAGGAATCTATCGAGATGGTAATCAGTGGAGCGCAACCAACTACCAGGGTCCTACTTAGCATACAACCTATCACCACATTTGCATCATTGATCCGAGCTGGCACTCATTTGGAAAGCTTGCTGCGTAGTGGCAATTTTCCTATGCTCACTACGTTCGCCAAATAGGCCACGTCCTCCGCTTTTGTCATAGGTGCATGTGGTAGTAGCATCAACAATGGTGTGAACAATAACTTCAATAAGAGGAAAGATCCTCCTCGAAACACCATTGCATACATCAGGTCCATTGTGGTGCCTGTTGACACAAGGCGCCCAGCTCAGCAGCAATTAATTTATGCACCCACACATAGAGCACCATGCACCTCCCACATCACCATCACCGTCGAGCTAGTATATCCTGTCGTATTGATAAGGCAAGGACCGTACCAGGGACAGGCATGACCACGTCGCCCCAGAGTACCACTTCACACCTTTGGTCGAGCCCTTAAGTGTCGTCCTCCCGAAGGTACAGTCACTCTTAAAGTTTCTGGAGCTCTGTCCACCGCCGCATCCACTGCCAAGGTGGTACAAAGCAGACCTATTCTGCAATTTCCATTGTGCCATTGGGCATGCAATGGATAATTGTTTCTCACTCTGGAATGCCATTCAAGACTTATTTGCCCGCAAGGTCATTGTGATCCACACCTAGTAGGCAAAGTATGTGCCCACACCAGCACAAACATATGCATCCATCCCTATTTCACCTAGCATTGTTAGCTAGCCTCTCCCTTAGCACAACCATCCAAGTGCACTAGGGACCTCTGGGATCCATGCCCTCTTTCTTGTCTGGTCTAACGTTACTATGTTGGACCCCGTAGATTTGATCCATGATTCTTCTGCTCCGTTCCCATTGTCCCTGTATCACTCCTTTCTCGAGGGTTCAAGCTTCACAGTGAACATGATCGAACTCACTACCAGACCAAAGTATCCAGCAACCCCGTCAACACAACCACCCTCACTTGCTACACTAGTAACCCTACTAGCACAATCACCCTCGCCAACCACATCGGTGATCCTATCAGCACAATCCCTTCCATCTACAACACCACTCACCCTACTAGCTCATCCCACCATGCAATCTCCCTAGCCTGTATCCCTAGCAGCTATACCAGCAACAAACCTACCCCTTTCCAGCCCAGTGTTGGTCGTCAGGACACCTGTGGTTGTTAATTTGACCCACGACACTCATCGCGTGCCCTATGACTATGCTGTAGAGATGTGCGCGGAGGTCACTCATTCAGGATGGGTGTATAAGCCCCAGCTCCCGTGCCTCAGCCAACCCGACCTATTGTAGCTCCACCACAGCCAAAAAGCGAGCCAGTGAAGCCTACTACCAAAGAAACCTTAGCCAAGCCCTCTGCCACCACAACCAAACCTGTGGCCAACATCACTACTTAGCTTAAGAAGGTCAAGGCCGATATTTCCATCTAGGACTTGATCCACACTTCAGTTGAGCACTGGGAGGCCTTCCTTCGAGTTTTTCAAGCTGCTCATGTAGCACCCACCATAGAGCCTGCAACCTTGGAAACCATGGTAGGTATGATTGCTACACCACAGGTCATCTCCTTCACTTCCCATGAGTTACCTACGGCAAGGACCAATCATAACCAGCCATTGTTCATAATGGTATAGTTTAAGAACTTCCCCATCCCCCTCACCCTGGTCGATAATGGCGCAGGCATGAATGTTTTCCCCTTGTGAAAAGCAAGCAAGCTTCGATTCAAGGCCCAGGATATTGTGTCAATGGTAAAGGGAATGACGTCATTCGACAACATGCACCACGATGCATTGGGCTTGTTAGTAATCTCCCTCCTCATTGGCTTGACTGAGTTCGACGTGGAATGTTACATCGTGGACCTTGAACCATCATTTAATCTCTTACTTGGGTGCCCTTAGCTCCACAAGCATCAAGTCATCTCGTCAAGTCTCCATCGCATGATCAAGTTCAGCTAGGGCGAAAACATCGTTACCGTCATGGCTGAAAACATTAAAAGGTTGATGCCATTTCAACCCTATCCCACGAGACAGTCCTCTTTGATCCCAAGCCTTTAGATGTTCTATTCCGGGTTAATCGGTTTGAGCCAATTAACTTCATCCCTAAGTTTGAGCGTGGCAACTACCCACTTGTTCGTAGCAACCCCTCCAGGATGGTTGAGAATATATGTCACCGTTGGGGATATGAGAAAGGGACACCTCTCAGTAAATACGATCAAGGGATCACCGAGCCCATGGCAGTCGAGGAGTGGAGAAAGCGAGAAGGACTCAGTTACGAACAGTTGCATCAAGATAAGCATTCTCGACGCTTGCATAAATCAAAGTTGAACTCCCCTCCTGCCTTAACTATCTTCGTTAGTGTAGGGATTCTCAGTCCAGGTCAGAGCTTAGACACGGTAGTGCTACAACAAGACACTCTGCTGAGCACAGTTGAGTGGGTAGGTATTGAGGGTTATTATCCCAAGGACGATGCCACAATAGCATCGATTTCGACTGCAATAGTTCCGGTCACAGTCACAGCGCCAGATATGACAGTTACAGCTTCAGCCTTAGCCACAGTTCTAGTCACCTTACCGACAACAGTAGTTTCAGTCTCCACACCAGTCCCGACCACAACAACTAGGGGGCGGGACAAAATGGTTTTAGCAGTTTAAACCTCATCTTAAGCAAAGTTGGGACCAAAAATAAGACCCTAAGCTAAGCTCAGGGAAGAACGCAGGCAGTATCTGTGGCGTTTGGGCCAAGTTATCCATTTTTAATTGTAATATTGTATAAATGATTTATCAATGGATAATCTGTTGTTTCATGTGATTGTGAGGATTTGGTTGGCTTACTGTGCACCTGGTTGTGATTTGGGACCAATGTGGGGTCCGATTTCAGGATGCACAATTGCCTCAGTTTACGTGCCTGTCTTTTCTTCTTTTTTTCTTTCTTTCCTTATTTTTTCTCCTCTCTTTTTTCTTTCTCTCCCTCACTAGCCACTCGATCCCGTCATCTTCTTCTTCCTCTTTCCCCACCCGTGCCACCAGGAGACAGTGGTCCGTGCCTCCCCATCTCTTCTCATGTGATGGGTGGCCGACGCCATGCGAGAGGAGGCAGAGATAAAGAGGAGGGGAGATTGAGTGAGGGAGGAGGAGGCCAGGAAGAGGGGGATGATCTAGGAGGAAGAGAAAGAGGAAGAACGACGAACGCAGCAAAGGAGGTGGTTGTTCGCGTTGTTCGTTGGTGGAGGAGGCTTCACCAGCACAGGAGGAACTCGTTGGAGTTGGGGAGGCTCACCGAAAGAGGTACATGGCTCCTCTCATCCCTTGTTCTCTTCTTTTAGCTTAATGGGTTAAAAGCGTGAAAATGGTGTAAAATGCATGTAAAATTGTAGCAAAATAGTAGAATTGATGAAAATGAGTTGAATAGCATGAAAATATAGGTATCATGTGGTTAGGATAGAAATTGATAGGGTTATGTGAGGTTTTTGGATGAAGGCTACAGTAGCCATTTTTAAGCTCCATCCCTATGTGATTTTCGTGTGGATTGTATATTGTATGGATTGATGAATTGGTAGGCGAATTCAAGTGCTAGAATAAGGGAGGTGCCCTGATTTTGGGCAATTCGGTATGCCGAACTAGGTTTGTCATACCGTATCCCTGTCAGATTAAGCTAGGATACTTGATTTCGGTAGGCCGAAATCACCCGATCGACCAAAACAATGATTTTCGGTATACCGAAAATGTTCGGTGTACCAAACCAGGGATTTTCAGTGTGCTGAACCTGGTTTTTGGTTTGCTGATTTTGCCCTGGTCCTAGCATATATAAATGTGATTATAAAATGAAAATAAAGGGTTTTAAATGGACAATGAGCATGTGTTAGTGGTGTTTTCCCCATGTAAATGGCATAGAGGAATGTGGGACCTAAATAAGTGTATTTGGGAATGATTTTTGGGTTTAAAGCCCTAATAATGAATAAACATAATTGGATGTATGGTTTTTGAGTAAATATGGGCATGAGACCCAATTTACGATTTTAAGGCAGGGTTTTTCATGATTTGAGTTGGGACCTCAAATGAGGGTCAGGTGCTATAGGGGAAAAGATTCCTGCAACCAAGAGCATGAAATGAAAATGGTTTTGAAAGGAAAACTTAAAGAGTTTTGGAAATAAAACACTAATAATGTGTTATGGAACCATTAGGGTTGATGTCGACAATGTGGTAGGAGTATGAGGCTCCAATAAAACCAATTGTCAGATACAACCATGGTTGTGGAGCTTGAGAAGGTGTAGGCTGAGCTTAGGTCATTGCACCTAGTTGTTCGGGTCATCGAGCTCGTGACGATGTATGCTGAGCTTAGGTTATTGAACCTAGTTGTTCGGGTCACCGATGGTGTAGGCTGAGCCTAGGTCATTGAACCTAGTTGTTCAGGTCACCAATGGGACGTCAGATAAAGACGTATCCCCATGCATATATGAAAGAGATTGAGGCCAGTTGGCTGGGGCGGTGGCATCCTACACGATGAATTTCAGCACGGCAGTGCAGGGAGATAGGGGAAATGATGTCCTTGCCTACTACTTGTGTGCTTGGTTACTATAAGGAAAAGTGGAAATGAATAAGAAAAGAATGTGATTTCGAAAAATGAAAAAGAAATGTGGTTTGGCAAGGATTGAACTTATGAATGGTCCTAAAATCATGGAATAAAATAATGTTTGTGTTTTAACCAGTTACCAGCAAGTATTTATGATTTTGGTTTTGAGCCCGTGAGGCATTGTATTTTAGGCTGGATCTGGTTGAAAATGTGATTTCTCAAGATATGAGTTTTGAAAGTGGTTTTTGGTCGTGGGAAGAAATCCCAAGCAATAAAAAGAAAGATGAGTTTTGAGAAAGAATATGGTCTTGGAAATGATTTCTAGATATTTAAAAAAAAAATGATGTATTAAAATGAATTTTCGAAACGGAAAAATCAAGTTTTATAAACTAAAAGTTGTGTTTTTTGTAATGTTGTCAGATTTTGTTATTTATGTGTTTGAGGCGTGTACTGGGTGACTTAAATGTCAATGCGTGCTTTGTTTGGCTTTCAGGTGCAGATCCTATGCAGTCGAGTTCCAATGTCGAAGTTGGAGCTTCTTGCCACACGTCATTTCCTGGAGGTGAGCATTAGTTACAGTTATTTAATTTTACTGTAATTAGTGTAATTTTGCTTATGATACTATGATTTAGGTAACGTGCCCGGGTCTGGGGTGTTACAGCATCACTCTAATCAGTCAGCAATAGGACAGTCGCCAATCAGCAGTACCCCTTGTAAATAGCAAAGAAAACCAAGAAAAATTAACAATAAATGAGGAAGTATCATTAGAGGGGCAAGAAGGGCTCGACCCGAGGGAGGGTACAAAATGTGATGACATAGAGATCGCCCACCAACAATATAAGAATACGAGAGTCAGCGTAACTCTCCTCTAGCACCGAACGGGTCTAGCATGAGAGCAGATTTGAACCTTTGATATAGTAGACTCTAATTTTTAGAAGGAGATTTTGTGTGTGCTCGTGGCCTACGAAGAGGAGGATAACACTAGTGCACGTGAAGATGACGACGCACCAATAGAATTCCAACACCATGATGATGACCTAGAAGGCCCAAATCTCCATGTGGAAGAAGAGATCGAGCTAGTAAACATCGGAACCACTGACAATGTCAATGAATTACGCATCAGTAGTAAACTCACCCTGCAGGTTATGGCAGAATTCATCACCTTCCTCAAGGAGTACATAGATGTCTTTGCTTGGAGTTATAGCAACATGGTCGGCCTGGACATAGAAATAGCAGTACACTCTCTACCATTGAAGCCAGATGTCAGGCCTGTCAAGCAAAAGTTCAAAAGATGGAGTCCCCAGTGGCTACACAAACTTAAGGAGGAGACTATGAGGCACCACAAAGTGGACTTCATCAAGGTTGTCCTCTACCCAGAATGGCTTGCAAACATCGTCGTAATGTCGAAGAAAGATGGATGGGTTCACATGTGCGTTGATTACAGAGACCTCAATCAGGCGAGCCCCAAAGACGACTTATCACTACCCCACATTGATGTTCTTGTAGACAATACAGTCGGCCATAAAATGCTATCATTTATGGATGGATTCTCAGGCTATAATCAGATCAAAATGACAGAAGAAGATATAGAGAAGACATCAATCATTACCCCATGGGGAGTCTTCTGCTAGAATGTGATGCCAATTGGAGTCAAGAATGCAGGGGCTACGTATCAAAGAGCTATGACAGTACTATTCCACGACCTCATGCACCAAGAAGTCGGAGTCTATGTTGACGATATGATAACCAAGTCCAAAGAGCCTGAAGATCATCTAGCTTGCCTGAGGAAGCTGTTCAACCATCTACGCAAGTACAAGCTCCACCTCAACCCTAGTAAATCTGCCATCGGGGTTTCATCTAGCAAGCTTCTTGGCTACATCATTTGCCAGAGAGGGATTGAGGTCGATCCGACTAAAGCTCGGGCTATAATTGACATGCCTTCTCCCACTACAAAGAAAGAAGTCAAAGGACTACTGGGTCGCCTACAATATATCAACCGGTTCATCACTTAGCTCATACCAATCTGTGAACCGATCTTCAAGCTCCTAAGGAAGAATGTGCAGATCAATTGGAGCAAGGAATGTCTTGTTGCTTTTGACAAGATCAAGAAGCTATTAGCCAAACCTCCTGTTTTGGTCCCACTAGTGCCAGGGAGGCCCCTACTCCTCTATTTATTAGTAACCCAACATTCCATGGGAGCAGTATTGGGCCAGCATGATGAATCTGGTCGCAAGGAGAGGGTGATATATTATCTAAGCAAGAAGTTTAATAATTGCGAGGCTAGGTAGACTACTATAGAGAAAGTTTGTTTGTCTCTCGTCTGTGCAGCCCAACGCCTAAGGCATTATATGATGGCATACCCAGTCCTGCTCCTTTCTCGCTGTAGACACCTCGATTTTGTAGTCACTTGACAGCAAGCTCCTCTAGAAGGTACTCTGGTTGAAACAACCACTCCTAAACTCTAACTCCATCAGAACCCTAAGCCCACTTAGGCCCACACAAGCCCCATTAGGTCCACACAAGCCCATTAGGCTCAGACAAACCCACTTAGGCCCACACAAGCCCATTAGGTCCACACATGCCCATTAGGCCCAGACAGACCCACCTAGGCCCACATAAGCTCATTAGGTCCACACAAGTCCACATAGGTCCACACAGGCCGACTTGGGCCCACACAAGCCCACACAACTCCACTCAAACTTAAATCCAAGCAAAAACCACTAATTAAAACCAAAATAAGCAAAATTCACCAAAACCACTTAGAATTCTAATTAATTAATTAAAACACTAATTAAAAACCAAGTTAAACAAAATCCACTTAAAATGCTAATTAATCAAGTGAAAACCCTAATTAAAATCAAAATCAAGTAACATCCACTTGAAATCCAAATTAATCAAGTGAGAACCCTAATTAAAATCAAAATCAAGCAAAATCCACTTAAAATCCAAATTAATCAAGTGAGAACCCTAATTAAAGTCAAAACAAAGTGGAATCCATTTTCAAACCACTTTAATCCATTTAATTTCTAAAGAAAACCTAAATTAAACAAAAAAAATCTTAAAAAACCTTAAAGTCATTCAATTAAGTTAAAAAATCCTAATTTAAACCCAAAACTTTAACTAAAACTACAAAACCATAATTTAAGCTAAAAATTTTAATTAAAATCCAAAAAACCCTTAAAATAATTAAATCCATAACTTTCTAATTTTAAAAAAATTAATTAACCATAAAACCCCTAAAATAATTAAAATCCTGAAAATCCTAATTAAGTCACAAAAACCATAAATTAATTAAATCACAAGAACCCTAAAATAACTAAACTCTTTAAACCCTAAAACACAAAAGCCCTAAATGGAAAAAAAACAATAATCCTAAAATAAAAAATTTAATCTAAAACCAAGTAATTAAAACCTAAATCATAAAATCAAAATCATAAACCTAATTAAAAACCTAAAAAAAAATTGAAATCATAAAACAAATCAGAATTAAAAACCAAAAAAATCAAAACCTAAAACCCAAAAATCCTAAACCCAAAAGCAAAACCAAAAACAAAAAGAAACAAAAGTCCAAAAAGCAAGGCCCGTTTAGCCCAACATCATTTCATCCCTACCTCAATTAAAAGCTTAGGAAACACAAAAAATAAGGGAATAGTCTCCTTCTTCCCCAACTGCAACCATCACCCCTCCAACTCCTTCCTTCTCACGTTTTGACCAATTGCAACCACCACCCACGATCCCCTCGTGCCTTTCACCTCCCTTAAAATCCTCGAGGAACCACCAACTAAAAAAAAAAAAAACAACTGAACGAAGAGAGCAAAGAGGAGAAACCAATTAGAGATCACTAGAGACAGAGATCCTGAGAGAGAGCACCCCATCTTGAGCCCCAGACCACCCGAATCTCCCCACCTTCAAGGCCCTCCTCCAGCCCACTTGTAGCCCCGGAGACCCCTCTGAAACGCAACCAAAGCATCCCGCTGGAGTGCCGCTGCTGCCCGCCGGAGAGGACAGGTGCCTCACACAGGTAATTCCCTTCCTTTTCCTTTTTTTTCTGGCTTTAAACCGTTGTCCTTTAGCTCCGACCACCCGCTTATAGCCACCAGAACTCAGCGTCGTTGGAGACCCCTGCACTGTGCCGCCTACCCTACCTCTAGTGGTGGGTTCACCACCAATGGCGAGGCTTCATGCCGCCTAGGTCTGTGCCAAGGCCCCTAGTGTCTTGCTTACTACTCTCCTCCTCTTCCTTCCCCCTTCGTCACCCTCAACACTTAAGGAGCCTCTCGGGCGTCCTCGTCGACCGCCGTCGTCGTCGCTGTGCCTCGTCGGAGCAGGAGATGGGTGGATCCCCCGAGTCGTTCCAGCCCCTCTCGCAACCTCCAGGAGCACCGCCGTGGGCCCTTGGAGCTCCCCAATTATTTCCTACGCTGCTCTGCCGCTGTAGCCCCACCCGCGACGTCGACGGGACGCCTCGCCGGAGCTCGTGACAGGGGGAGTGCCCCACGCCATTCCAGCCTCATCCACGACGCTCCACAGCCCCGTCGTTCCTCGCCGAAGGTTCCCTGGTGCTCGCTGCAACGTCCCAGCCACGAAGCCGCCGCTAGGAGGTTTCGCCGTTGTCATCTCCGGCGACGGCCGCTGCACGCCGGAGCTCGAGGTGGGAGGGGCCCTCTCGAGCCTCCCTAGTGAAGCCCACTGCCGCAGGGGAGCTCGTCGTGGCTTCCCCTTGCTTCCTCGACAACCGCAGACACTTCCCCGCCGCTGCGCTGCTGCTGGGAGCTCGCTGGAGTAGTGCCGGCAAGGGGGTCGCCAGTGATGCGCCGGCAATCTTCGAACAAAAGAGATATGGGTTTTTTTTATCATTTTATTTTATGTTTCTAATAATTACATTTAGGTCCTCATTTTAATTACTTTTAGGTCCTTATAATTACTTTCAAGTCCTTTTTTTATTGCATTCAGGTCCATTTTCATTACTTTTAGGTCCTTTCTAACATTCAGGTCCTTTTTATTACTTTTAAATCCTTTTTTATTACACTTAGGTCTTGTGGTTTTATGTTCAAGTCCCTGGAAATTTAAATAAGCTTCATTTGTTTATTATTTGTTTAAATATTGCATATTTTCCCCTGTTTAAATGGTAATTTTATTTTTAGTCACATATATTCTTATTTCTTCATAATTAGACCCCTATATTCATGTTTTCATTGCAAATTAGTCCTGAAAATTTACTTAATGCCCCTGACTTTGCATATTTTAAAATTTACATTGTGAGTATTGCATATTTTTCCCTATTAAAACTTTAATCACAGTTCAATCCTATTCATGCATGTTTTATCACATTTATACCCCTGAAATCATGTTTTCTTTGCATTTAAGTCCTGATCTTTTGCATTTTGGCCCTTAGCGTTTTTTCAAAAAGAGATTTTGTGTACAATTTGCATTTTAGACTTTATAAATATCCATAATTACACTGAGAATGTAAAAAACTTGATTTTTATCACATTTTGGTCTTGAAATTTTGCAAATTAGTCCCTGAACTTAATTAATAATGTTTTTGAATAGGAAAATTTACATCTGAGACCTTGAAGTTTTTTAAAATCATTATTGAATAGTTTTTATTGTATTTTAAAATCACATTTCTCACATGTTTCATATTAATTGATCACATGTACATATAAAATCACCATTTGAATAAGGTTTCCATCAAAAACCCTGTTTTCAATGTAAATGAACATCTGATTACATATTTTTGTCTGATTTGCACTCTATGTTGGAATTTTGCACAATAGACCCTAGGTTTTCAAGAAATTACAAAAATATACTTTTTACTCATGTTGCATCACATAGCCATATTTTCATTAAATTTTACATCCTAGCATTCAAACAAACCTATTTAAATAATTTTTTGATCATACACTTTTTCTTTCTAGGAATTTTGCAAATTAGACCCTGAGTTTTCAAGAAATCATCTAAGTACAATTCTCACATCCCATTGTCACATTGTCCTTTGATCCATCATCTGTACACTAGGATAGAAGTTTCTGAATGACTTTTAAACCAGATTTTCATCCCTTTTGTGAATTTTACGTTTTAGTCCCTATACTTATCCTTTATTGTTTCATGACATTTTCTTTTGCATGTTTTCTTCTTTCCTGACATTTTTCATACATTTTGGCATTCCTTAGACCATGCATTGTCCCCTTGCATGCATTCATCATATTTGACCACTGAAATGACCAAATTGCCCTGTGTCATCAATTCATGCACATGTGTGTCAGTTATTGCACCAAGTCACGCATAACTTTTGTCTACAGCATTCCTTAGAATCTTTCACCCATTTAGGTACATTTCCATGCATTTTTGCACTGTTTTACTATATTTGCACTTTAGTCCCTCCTTTTTGGATAAGTCAGCATTTCATGCATTCTACCATATTTTTTTTCTCCTGTCTGTCTTCGAATTCCTTCATCTGATATTCGATTTGGCTATCTTTATTCCATGTTTTCATATTTTCCTGATTTGATTTGGATTTCATCGCCTAAGGGCGTGCAGTAACAGGCCTGAGGGCCGACATTTAACCCCATCACGGATTATTTTTTCCCCTTTTTGATTTTCACGACTTTTTCCATGATTCCGAGAACTCGGGTTGACTCGACTTTTCATCCTTTTGACATCAGCATGGTTTTCGAAGGTGTTCTTCACAAAAACATTGTCATTTCATGTGATTTTCTACGATTTTGTCAATTCATGTGGATTTCTGCACAATTTTTGCACATCGTCCTTCACAACCATCCAGTCTTGTTTAGACATTCACATCAGCATGATTAAAACACAATCTAGGCATAACAAACATTCATTTAGCCTCTAGCAAGCGAATCAGACTAGAAAGACCGAGTTTCTCGGGCATACGAGGGTGCCTAACACCTTCCCCATGCGTAATAGGAATCCTTACCCATCCTCTGGTTAGTAGACATGTGGCCTTCACGTTTGCGTCTCATTCATTCACTTTTAGTGAATTGATTGTGGTTTTCCTCGTCTTTCCTTTAAAAGACTAGGTGGCGACTCCATTTCCCTTTTGTTCTCATCCCATCTCGCACCTTCACCATCTTGGCATGGTTGTGGTGTCCTTACCTCCTGGAGCGGGGGACGGTCACAGGAACTGGCGACTTCGCTGGGGATACTAGATTCTGGCTTTCAGGTTAGTCTTTTCGCTTGCTTTTTTGAGGCTTTGGTGTTACATGCTTGTTTGTTTTGCCTTGCTTGTGATTGTTTGCTTACTTAGAGTTCCTTTTGAACTTTCTTTCACACATTTGCTTTGTCACAACACACACAAGCTATATATCTTGCCTTTTGATGTGATGGATGTTCTTTTTTCACAATCATGATTCCACGACACTTGCACATGCCATGATCATGCATTTTGCCTATTGTTCGCTTGCTTGTTTGCCTTACTTGTGTGTTTTCTTCCCCTTTTGCACCTCACATGCCTAGGAGAGTAGAGACATGTTTGTTTCCCCCCTTTTGGTTAAAATTAAACACACAAACTTAGAAAACAATTAATAGGGCAAAACTAGAGACCAATTTGAATTCCTCCCCTTGGTTAATAAAATGCAAGTAAAAGACACAAAGCATACATGCATGATTCATTCATAAAGGTGCATGCATTCTTCTCCCCTAAGTCCACCTACAGTTTGTGAAGGACAATTCTGGTAACCCGTTCTATGGCTTTGGCATGGGACGTGTTGCTAGTTTGTCCCCCTAGTCTAGGGTTGTGTCGATGCTAGTAGAGGGTATAGCTCCAGGCTACCGCAGGAGACGAGGCCACCAACGCACCACCCGTTCACTGCCTGTGCTTTGGCCAGGATTTAGAGTGGGGACCTTTACTTTCTAGCCTGAGTCGGAGACCTATTTACCCATGTGTGATCCAGAAGTACACGACCTTCTAGGAAACATTTAGTTGGTGAGAGAGCGCATAGTAGTTGCATCCATATGCATGTGCATTCATGCCACCATAATAGAATTGCATTTATGTCTTGTTTTACTCACTTCAGACTTTCCTGATGTCTGTTTGTTTCTTACAGGATAGCGAGTGAGTTCCTTTGTCGGATCTTGAGCGTCCCTGTTTTCTGATTTCCCCTTTGGTGATAGATCTCGTCCATCACTTTCTGAGTTATTCGTCATCGCTGACGATAGCTCGTCCTAAGACCCGTCCTTGACCTTATCGCCACAGTCTGATTATCACATGCTCTCGTTCCACCATGGCCCAGTGCCCTAGTGAGCCTTTGACTTCTGTTGCTTCTGAGGTGACTGCCTCTACGGTCCCTCCTTTAACACTGATTTCTTCAGCAACTCCCCCCGACAGTCGTTTCTAGATGGTCGGGAATTCCTCAAGCGTCGGAAACTGGTAGGCTCACTCCACTACAGAGTCGGTCATCGAGGCCGTCACTGTGACGGCCACACACATTCCAGAGACCCAACCCTTGTCTTATCCTCTAGTTTGACCTACTACTTTTAGCACCCAGCCTTTTGTGGCGATGTCGCTGTTAGGATCTCTCTCTGCTAGACAATCTGGAATCCCACCTCCACTTGGATCCTCTACGCCTTTTGCTGCAGTTTTTGGTACTGTTACTGACGGGTCTCATGCCCTCCCTGACTAGCAGCTTCTTGAGCTCGTTCAAAAGCTACAAGGCATGGGTTTCTGCATCCTTCCAGCTTCTACTGCTCCTCCGGTGGTACCAGAGGTCCTTGTGTTGTCATTGCCTGCATATCATGCTGCACCCACTGCACCACCTCTCCGGCCATCGCCTCAATGTTTTTCGACTTCGGGGGCAATGGGACCGGTTTTGCATGTAGTTTCCTCTCAAGTCACCGCACAGCATTTCTCCTATGCACCTGGTGGCCAGCCTTTGGGTTCGGTAGGGGCACAACACCCTCATGTCTCATTCCCTAGATCTGTATCGAGATAGCAGTTGTACCCCACTCACACTGCACCTCACGTAGCACATCACGCATCTCCCCCTTCCTTCCTGCATCAGAGTCTGGTTTCTACCTACCCCTCACAACACTTTACACCAACACACGTGTACGCCAACCATCGTGCACTGATACTAGCAAATGCGATGGTGGATCCGGAGAAGCACCTCGGTACTACCCATGTGGCATACACAGGACCCACCCCTGCTGCATCACCCTCATCAACCGCTCCAGATGCCCTCCAAGCCAAGGTGGGTGATCTAGAGAAAGCACTTCGACAAGTGCATGGAGGAGACTATTAGACTTACCAGTTCTGGGACCTCTGATACTTTCCAGTGGCTACTCTCCCACCGAATTTCCAAGTCCGAGATTTTGGAAAGTACAATGGTAAGGGCTGCCCAATTTCCCATTTAAGGGCATACTACAGAGATCTCGCACAGCTCCAAGCTGACGAGAGATTGCTGATCCATCTTTTCCAGAAAAGTCTAACCGGTCCCGCACTGAAATGGTTTACCTCTCTAGATATGGCCCGGATAAAGACTTGGAACGACCTTAGTCAGGCGTTCCTGGAACAGTACTCTTTTAACTTCGACTTGGTCCCTAAGCATGAGGACCTTGTCGCCACCAAGCAGAAACCCCACGAATCATTTGGGGAGTATGTTGGGCGTTGGCGTGCTCTCGCTTCACAAGTTCAGGATAAACCCTTTGATGAGGAATCCATTGAAATCGTTATCCAGGGAGCGCAGTCAGCCATTGGGGATTTGCTTAGCATACAACCAATCAACACTTTCACATCACTAATCTGTGCAGGTGCTCGCGTGGAAAGTCCACTGCATAGTGCCAGTTTCCCTACGTTCATGGCATTTGCTAAACAAGCAGCATCCCCTTCGTCTGCCCTAGGGACAAGTGGTAACAACACAAGCTTTGGTGCAATTGGTAACGGCAATAAGAGGAGGGATCCCCCAAGGAACACCATTGCATATGTTGGACCTCCAGTGGCACCCATTGACACGGGACACCCATCTCAGCGACACTTTGTTTATGCACCCACGCACAGAGAACCACACACCTCTCACATTACCATTGTTGCCGAGCCAGTGTATCCTGTCGCACCGACAAGGCCAACACCGTACCAAGGTCAGGCACGATCATGCCGCCCAGAACGCCGCTTCACACCTCTGGTACAGCCCTTGAGCGTCGTCCTCCCAAAGGTACAGTCACTCCTGAAGTTCTCTGAAGTCCGCCCACCGCCGCATCCACTGGCTGGGTTGTACAAGGCAGACTTATTTTGCAACTTCCATCGCACCACGGGGCATGTGACGAATAGTTGCTTTGCACTCTGGCATGCCATTTAGGGCCTGATTGACAATAAAGTCATTATCATTCACACTCAGCAAATGGAATCAACACCAGCATGAACACAAGCATCTGCATTTGTCCTTGATCCCCCTGGCATTGTTAGTCAGCCTCTCCTTGAGCATGACCATTCAAATGCTCCAGGGACCTTTGGGATCCATGCTCTCTTTCTCACTACGTCCAATGTTCCCACATTGGACCCTTCAGACTTGATTCATGATTTGTCTACCCCATTTCCGCAGTCTCTGTATCACTCTTTTCTCAAAGGTTCGAGCTCCACGGTGAATATGACCTAACTCACTGCTAGACATGAATATCCAGCAACCCCATTAGCACACACACCATCACCTAGTGCTCCAGCAATCTTGCTAGCACACTCACCCCTACCAACCACATCAGTGACCCTACTAGCACAACCCCCTCCATCTATGGCACCAGTCACCCTGCGAGTCCATCCCACCACACATTCTCCCCAACCTATATCCCTACCAGTTTTACAGGATGCGGGCCTACCCTTTATTCGACTGGAGCAAATCCCCAGGGCACTTGTGATCGTTAATTTGACTTGGAATACCCATCGCATGCCCTATAACTATGCCACAAAGATGTGTGGCGTGATCACACGTTCGAGGCAGGTATACAGAGTCCCACCTCCTGAGTCTAAGCAAACCCGGTCCACTGTAGATCTTCCACAGCTAGAAAGCCATCTAGTGAAGCCCACCACTGAGGAAGCCTTGACAAAGTCCTCGTCCACCATAGCCAAGCCTATAGCCGATATCATGGCTCAACTTAAGAAGGTAAAGGCTGATATTCCATTTGGGATTTGATTCACACTTCGGTCGAGCACCGAGAGGCCTTCCTTCGGGTCTTCCAGGCTGCTCATGTAGCCCCCACTATAGAACCTGCAGCCTTAGAGACAATGGTAGGTATGATTGCCACACCGCAGTTTATCTCCTTCACGTCCCAAGAGTTACCTTCAGCAGGAATCAATCACAACAAGCCATTATTCGTAACCGTTTAGTTTAAGAACTTCCGTATTCCCCTTACTCTGGTCGATAATGGTGTAGGCGTAAATGTCTGCCCCTTACATACAACACGTAAGCTCGGATTCAAAGCTGAGGATATTGTGCCAGTGGTAAAAGGAATGACCTCATTCGACAACACACACCAAGATGCATTAGGCTTGTTGGTAATCCCTATTGTCATCGGTCCGGCTGAGTTTGATGTGGAATTCTATGTCGTGGATCTTGAACCTTCGTTTAATCTTCTGCTTGGGTGCCCTTGGCTCCACCAGCATCAGGTCATCCCGTCGACTCTCCATTGAATGATAATGTTCAGCTGGGGCGATAACATCATTATCGTCATGGCTGAAAAGTTTCAGAAGAGAAGATCGATGCAGTGTCAACCTGGTCCCATCAGACTGTCTCCTTTGACTCCAAGCCCTCTGATCTTTTATTCCAGGTTAATCGGTTTGAGCCGATTAATTTCATTCCCGAATTTGAATGTGGTAGCTACCCACCTATCCGTAGCCACCCCTCCAAGATGGTCGAGAATTTATGTCGTCGTTGGGGTTATGAGAAGGGGACACCTCTCGAGAAGTACAACCAAGGGATCACAGAGCCTCTTGCCACTGAGGAGCGAAGAAATCGAGAAGGACTCAGTTATGAACA
This sequence comes from Posidonia australis, assembly GCA_024699735.1. Taxonomy (NCBI): domain Eukaryota; kingdom Viridiplantae; phylum Streptophyta; class Magnoliopsida; order Alismatales; family Posidoniaceae; genus Posidonia; species Posidonia australis. The sequence continues at coordinate 13,032 of JAMKQA010006076.1, read as the reverse complement.
ATTATGTCAAGGAGGAAGTTCTCGAAACTTGCTGAAATTGAAGTCGAACCACTCTCCCGCTTGGACTAACTTTGTTAGTGCGGTCATTCTCTGTCCTGGGCAAAGTTCCGACTCGGTGGAGCTAAAGCGAGACATCTCATCAAGTGCAGTCGAATGCGTAAACATCGAGGACTGCTTCTCTGAAGAAGACCTAGACACTGCAGTATTAGTGCCAGCCGTGACAGTTACAGCTCCCACCATAGTTTCAGTTCCAACCACGACAATTTTAGCTCCCACGGTAGTTTCAATTCCTGCCACAGTCATGATGCCAGATGTGACAGTTCCAGTTTCAACCATAAGCACAGCTCCAGTCACTGTATCAACAGTAGTTCCAGCTTCTGCATCAGTTCCCACCACGACCTCCATCACAATAGTGATCCCAAAGGCAAGTTGTGAAGCCTCTATTGGACATCATCTGACAGATCCTTTTTCCCAGCACACTCCGACGCAATTAATGCCCGCCCATATCCAATTGTTGGCGTGGAGCGCCGATCCCTGCGTAGTACCCTCGACATCCACTTGTGATGGCCTAGAGGATGCATATTATGTGGATCTCGCATCAGACGAGGATGAGGGAGCAATTGTGGAGGCACAGATGGACGAGGTGCTCCAAAGCATGGAAGTCTTATTTCAAGAGCAGCTCGCTGTTTTGGCAGAGGATACCCTAGAGGAAGTGAGGCGCCGTAAAGGCAAAGTAGCAATGGTCGAAGTAGCCCCTCCCTTGCCACAGCAAACCAATGACCATTCTACAATCATGGTTCTAAAAGAAGGCGAAGAGACAGTTTACTCTAGACCAGACGAGTTAATCACTCAACAGCCAGGAGGCGGGTCTAGATGGTACCAGCAACCCAAGCCCCACCTTACACAAGGCAGGGGCAAAAAAAAAAGACCCTGTGCAGAGCTCAGGGAAGAACATAGGCGGCATTACTCTAATCAATCAGCATCAGGACAGCTGCCAATTAACAGTATCCCTTCTAAATAGCAAAGAAAATCCAAAAAACCAAAAAAGATTAGAAAAACCAAAAAAATCAGCAATAAGTGAAGAAGCAGCATCAAAGAGTCAAGAAACATTTGACTCAAGAGAGGATACAGAACAGGGTGACACAGAGATTGCTTGCTGCCAGTACAAGAATACGAGAGTCAGTGTAACTCTCCTTCGGCGTCAAGAGGGCCAAACATCAGAGCAGATTTGCACCTTCGATACAGTGGATCCTACATTCAAAAAGGAGATGTTGTCTGAACTCATGGCCTATGAAGAGGAGGATGACAATGGTGCACCCGGGGATGAAGACGCGCTAGCAGAATTCCATCACCATGATAATGACCCAGAAGGCCCGAATCTCCATGTAGAGGAGGAGACCGAGCTCGTAAACATTGGGACCGTTGACGATGTTAAAGAATTGCACATCAGTGCAAAGCTCACCCTGCAGTTAAGGGCAAAATTCATTGCCTTCCTCAAAGAATGCGTAGATGTCTTTGCCTGAACTTACAGTGACATGGTCGGTCTGGATGTAGAGGTAGCAGTACACAATTTGCCATTGAAGCCAGATGTCAAGCCCATCAAGCAAAAGCTTAGAAGGTGGCGACCCCAGTGGTTGCTTAAATTTAAGGAAGAAATTATGAAGCAGCATAAGGTGGACTTTCTTAAAGTCGTCTTGTACCCAGAATGGCTTGCAAATGTCGTCCCAGTCCCAAAAAAAGATGGATAGGTCCGTATGTGCATTGATTATAGAGATCTCAACCGGGCAAGTCCGAAGGACGACTTCCCGCTACCTCACATTGACATCCTTGTAGACAATACAGTCGGCCATAAAATGCTGTCATTTATGGATGGATTCTCAGGCTACAATCAAATCAAGATGGCAGAAGAAGATATGGAGAAGATATCATTCATCAACCCATGGGGAATCTTCTGCTACAAGGTGATGGCAATTGGGCTCAAGAATGCAGGCGCAACATATCAGAGAGCTATGACAGTGCTATTCCACGATCTCATGGACCAAGAGGTCGAAGTTTATGTTGATGATATGATAGCTAAATCCAAAGAGCTCGAGGATCATCTAGCCTGCCTGAAGAAGTTGTTCGATCATCTACATAAGTACAAGCTCCGCCTTAACCCCAGTTAATGTGCCTTTGGGGTTTCATCTGGCAAGCTCCTTGGCTATATCATTAGCCAAAGGGGAATCAAGGTCGATCCAAATAAGGTATGGGCCATAATTGACATGCCTCCCCCAACTACGGAGAAAGAAGTCAGAGGACTATTGGGTCGCCTGCAATATATCAGTCGATTCATAGCACAGCTCACACCAATCTGTGAGTCGATCTTTAAGCTCCTGAGAAAGAATGCACAGATCGGTTGGAACGAGGAATGTCAAGCAGCCTTTGACAAGATCAAGTAGTTGTTAGCCAAACCTCTAGTTTTGGTCCCACCAGAGTCAAGGCAGCCCCTACTCCTTTATCTATTTGTAACCCAGCATTCCATGGGAGCAGTATTGGGTCAGCATGCTGAATCTGCTTGCAAGGAAAGGGCGATATATTATCTGAGTAAGATGTTTAATGATTGCGAGGCCAGATACACTACTATAGAGAAGGTCTGCTTATCTCTAGTCTGGGTAGCCCAACGCCTAAGACATTATATGATGGCATACCCAATCCTTCTACTTTGTCGCCATGACCCTATGAAGTATTTGCTCCAAAAGCCGGCGCTTGTAGGACGGTGTGTCAAGTGGCAGGTGTTGTTGTCCCAATATGACATCACCTTCGCCACACAAAATCCATAGAGGGACAAGCAGTGGCAGACCATCTGGCCAAGCTACCTATACTAGAGTACCAACCTTTGAGGACCCAGTTTTTGGATGAGGATGTGTTGTTCGCTGAGAATGATGATGATGAACCGAGGATGACTGAGGAGAAGGATCAATGGCGCTGTACTTTGATGGCGTAGTTAACAAGAGAGGAATGGGCATTGGCGCTGTATTGGTAGCCCCCTAGGGCCAAATGACTCCTTATGCAAGGAAATTAATTTTCAAATGCACAAACAATGAAGCTGAATATAAGGCATGGATATTGGGACTTCAGATGGCCTTGGAGCATGGTGTTTGCAAGTTACTTGTGCGTGGTGATGCCATGCTGGTTATCGCACAGGTCAATGGCGATTGAAAGACCAAGGATCAAAAGCTCATCGAGTACAATGCCCATCTTATGAAGCTTGTGGCAGAATTCCAGGAGGTTCATTTTTCCTTCATGAATAGGGCCAAGAATGCCTACCTAGATGCTTTGGCAACCTTAGCATCTTGGCTCTCGATACTAGAAGACCGTGCAGTAGATGTGTCAGTTACATGTATGGATCAATCAGCACACTGCATGTGCATAGAAGAAGCAGACCCACAGGAAGAGCTCCCGTGTTACCAAGACATTAAGGTTCTTCTGGAAACTGGGAACCTCCCTCCTCAGGTGTTAGCAACAGAAGCAAGGACACTGAAGAGCTTGGCATCTAGCTATGTACTTGGGGCCGGTCATTTGTACCAGAGATCCTATAACCAAATGCTCTTGAGATGCTTAGATAAGAAGGAGGCCGATGTCGTTATGTTACAAGTCCATGTTGGGAAATGTGGGCCACACATGAATGGAGTTCTGTTAGCCAAGAAAATCATGTTGCATGGCTATTATTGGTCGACTATGGAAGCAGATTGCTGTCAGTTTGTGCAAAGGTGTCATGCCTACCAGATCCTTGGGAATCTAATCCATGCTCCTCCTCAACAACTTCACAGCATGTCCTCACCATGGCCTTTCTCCACCTGGGGAATTGACGTTGTCGATGCCATTCATCCAGCGGCATACAATGGGCATCGTTTCATTCTGGTGGCCATTGATTACTTTACAAAGTGGGTTGAGGCAGCGTCATACAAAGCAGTTACTGCTGTAGTAATAGAGAAGTTCTTGAGGAATAACATCATATCCCAATATAGGGTCCCACACGCAGTAATATCAAATAATGGGAAGAACTTTGTAGCCAAAAGGGTTGAAGATTATTTACATAATTTCCACATTAAGCATCATCGATCTTCGCCTTACCGTCCCCAGATGAATGGAGCAGTTGAGTCAGCCAACATGGACATTACCAAGATACTAAAAAAAATGGCAGAGACTCACAAGGATTGGCATGAAAAGCTTCCTTATGCATTGTGGACATATCGAACATCTATCCGGACATCCACAGGCGCCACACCTTTTCTTTAGTCTATGGCATGGAGGTCATGCTACCGGTTGAGGTGGAAATTCCTTCTTTGAGGATCTTGAGAGAAACAGAACTAGAAGAGGCTGGATGGTTGGGCGATCGCTTCGCGCAGTTGAATTTGATAGATGAACATCGACTGCAGGCCCTTCACCATTTCTAGTGTTATCAAAGGAGGATGGCAAGATCCTATCAGAAGAAAGTCCATCCCAGGGGCTTTGTTCCCAGAGAATTGGTGTTACAGGCCATCCATCTCCCTGACTCTCACGACAAATTCAGACCCAATTGGCATGGCCCTTATATCATTAAACGAGTATTCTCTGGAGGAGCAGTAATCCTCGATGACATGGACCACATTGAGCAATTAGAGTCGGTCAATTTGTGTTACTTAAAGAAGTACTACCAATGATGGAGAGCCGCATCCTTACCTTGCAAAGCACTCTAGCTGCATTCTTGCATGTTTTATTCGTTTTACTCACACATTTTTGCTTTTTTCTCGAACTCATGTTTATTTTTTCCCTTTGCACTCATTACGCATGCATGGCATCAAAAAGCACAAAAAAGGAAAAAAACATGCATCCATGCATAAGTGCATCCGCATCAAAGCCCCATGATGAAAACCGGAATAGCTAGCTTGTTTCTGAAGGGTCTATACCTCTTCAGTTGATACTACCTAGACCTTCTAGCAGGCGAGGGAGCCACCACCCAACCATGGTCAGGCGAAATGTCCAAACTCCCCTAGGGACTTATACCTCCAGAGGGAGATAAAATGTTAGGGGTAAGCATGAGTGTGAGGCAAATTGAAAAATAAACATATCCATAAGGGCATAAAAGAAATAAGAAGACAGAAGTCGAAGACAGAAGCTAGCCCAAGTTGAGAGAGGCAAGTAGGCCAGCCCTACCCCTCTCACATACCTTGGGGAGGAGTTGAAGCGAGCATCCAAAGAACCCAAATGACCAAAGGGACTAACCACGCCTCACATACAATTCCAATAGTTCCCTCCAAATCCGGATGCCCATTACCCACAAACAAGGGTTAAGGTGAGCCTGCAAGCCTAAGAAGGAGAAAAGAAACAAGTCAAAAGTTAAAAAGTAGGTTAAGTCCCCAAGAGTTTGGCATAGAGCCTAACCTATTGAATTACCTATTCTGGAGAGCCACCAATAGCCTAGAAGTCTGGGTAGTATCTTGTGAATCGAGGTCTTCCCTAGTGGCATGACAGGCATTGTTAGCATTCCACCCGGTGCTGAGGGTGATATAATATGACACTACCATTCTTGCATTCATTATCATTCATTCACTTTGCAAGGTCGTGCTAAATCTTAAGCCAGGGGCATGTCAATTGCTCTTTGGCTAATGATCTAGCAAGGGATACCGTACACTAGGGGCATGCCAACTGCCTTTATGGTGATAACCTCCCTTGTAAACCAGGGTCATGTCGGCTACCTATTGGTTGACCTGCTTTGGGACAATATCTTCATATAGGACACACTGGCCGCTCTGTCGCTCAAGCCCAAGAACGAGGACACCAGTGACCTTATCCCTCCAAGATCAGAACAGGATCTTTGGTAAATCCCAGGGAGTTGAATCGCAAAGCATGATGATTCATGGTCGAGTATTGGGGGGGTTATAACCACAACTTCCGACCTCGGTCTTGTTCCGACAGAATTAGCAAGATCCTTTCCATGTCTTGTACAAAGCTTCAGAGTAATCATTCTAGCAGTGTAAACAATATCATCGAACTGTACTGTAGTCTTCTTTGGGCTAAATGGAACGGTTGATCCCTTCAATACTCAATTATTAGCTCTGTCACCAAACAATCCCGGTCACCAGGGTTTGGTGGCCTCTTCTCTCTTATTTGACACTTGACCTGGTCTGGTTTGTGGCATGGATCTTTTCTCAAGGCTTGGCGCCCGAGTTTAGCCGTTTAATAGCCTGTAGTTTGGATTGCTATGTACTGATGGTCATTGAATGGCTTCTACAACCTTGGGTTGCTCTTCCTTATTTTCAAAGCATTTATACAACACTTTTTATCTACATCAGACCTCTTAAGTTATGATTGTATGGAACGATGCCCCTGTCTAATTGAAAATAGATATTTTAATGATGTTCCACAGGAGTTTTGTTTCCTAGTTCGAAGTGGCCTGAGTCAAAAAATAGCTGAAGCTTCCTTGATCGAGCATGGGTTTCCCCACGATGTTTGTACCGGCACATTGCTCAGATGTTCTCCGGATGTAGATAGGGAAATTGATCGACAATGATCGTGACAAGCTGCAAACTCGGGGTATCCCCTCAAAGTTTTTGGACATTGCGAACGTGGAGGTTTCTTGATACCTTTTGTGTGCAGCTGCTCATTTCTGGAAGCCTGCTACCCATGTGTTCTGCTTTGAAAGAATCGAATTGACTCCCACTTTAGAGGAAGTCCGCCAGATTTGTTGCCTGCATAAGCTTATGGGGCCTACTGTGTTTATGCGGCAAGAAGGATACTCCTCAGTATTGAGTGAACTGACTTGACTGTCAATTGGTGATTGTGGTCGTCAACTCATCTGTACTGATGGGCCAACTCCAATGTTACAATTGGCGTACTTTGACAAGGTGGTCGAGATGCATACCTCCTTGGGTGATGAGCTGTGGCAGAGAGGTTTTGTGGTTCGTTTCTTAAGCGAGCTGGTTTTCATCCACGGTCGGACCATTGTGAACATCGAGGATGCAGAGATCGCTTTGATAGTGTTAACCCGTCGATTGGACTTGGCTCCAGTTATCCTAGCAGAGACTTATCAAGCCTTAGATCGGTCATTACGCCGTTGTCAACATTTCTATGGTTGCGGAGCTTTTGTACAAGTGTGGTTGGCCGCTCATTTAGGTGTGGAAATTTTAAACGGTCAGCCTTCCAATCTTATTGCCAAAGCGGTCATGCTTGCACCCTCACATCAGTTCACAAGGAGTATAAGTAGTTGGAGAGCTTGACCCTGACTGGTGGACTCAAGGCACCCCCTTTTCCATTTTCTTCTAGACTACCGGATGGAGTCTAGATCGCCCCATCCCAGGTTCGATCTGGACGGATGTATCACGGTGCCACCCCCTTTCCTTTTAAATTCGACGCTGACCGTTGGATTCAAGGCCCCTTTTCCATCCTCTTCTAGACTACCAGACGGAGTCTAGATGGTCCCATCCCAGGTTCGATCCAAACGGACGAATCATGGTGCCACCCCCTTGCCTTTAAATCAGACCCGGACCAGCAGATTCAAGGCCCCTTTTCCAACCTCTTCTAGATTACTGGACGGAGTCTAGATGGTCCCATCCTAGGTTCGATACAGACAGACGAATCTTGGTGCCACCCCCTTGCCTTTTAAATCCGACCCTGACCAGCGGATTCAAGGCCCCTCTCCCATCTTCTTCTAGACTATCGGACGGAGTCTAGATGGTCCCATTGCAGGTTCGATCCGGATGGATGAACCATAGTGCCACCCCTTGCCTTTGAATTCCGACCCTGACCGGTGGATTCAAGGCACCCCTTTCTCCATCCACTTCTAGACTACAAAACAGAGTCTAGATGGTTTCATCCCAGGTTCGATCTGGAAGGACGAATCTCGGTGCCACCCCCTTGCCTTTCAAATCCGACCCTGACCGGCGGATTCAAGGCACCTCTTTTCCATCTTCATCTAGACTACCGGACGGAGTCAAGAAGGTCCCATCCCAGGTTCAATCCAGACGGACGAATCTCGGTGCTATCCCATGCCTTTGAATTCCGACCCTGACCGGTGGATTCAAGGCACCCCTTTTTCCTTCCTCTTCTAGACAACCAGACGGAGACTAGATGGTCCCATCCCAGGTTCGATCCGAACGAACAAATCTCGGTGCCACCCCTTGCCTTTGAATTCCGACCCTGACCGGCGGATTCAAGGAACCCCTTTTCCATCTTCTTCTAGACTACCAGACAGAGTCAAGATGGACCCATCCTAGGTTCGATCCAGACGGAGGAATTTCGGTGCCACCACTTGCCTTTGAATTCCAACCCTGACTAACGAATTGAAGGCACCCCTTTTCCATCTTCTTCTAGACTACCGGACGGAGTCTAGATGGTCCCATCCCAGGTTCGATACGAACAAATGAATCTCGGTGCCACCCCCTGCCTTTGAATTCTGACCCTGACCGGCGGATTCAAGGCACCCCTTTTCCATCTTCTTCTAGACTACTGGACGTAGTCTAGAAGGTCCCATCCCAGGTTTGATCCGGACGGATGAATCTCAGTGCCACCACCTCGCCTTTTCAATCCGACCCTGACAGGCAGATTCAAGGCAACCCTTTTCCATCTTCTTCTAGACGACTGGACAAAGTCTACATGGTCCATCCTTGGTTCGATACGGATAGACGAATCATGGTGCCACACCTTGCTTTCGAATTTCGAACCGAACCGGTAGATTCAAGGACCATTTTCCATCCTCGTCTAGACTACCAGACGGAGTCTACATGGTCCCATCCTAGGTTCGATCTGGACGGATGAATCTCGGTGCGACCCCCTTGCCTTTCAAATCCGACCTGACCGGCAGATTCAAGGCCGCTTTTCCATCCTCTTCTAGATTATCGGACGAAGACTAGATGGTCCCATCCCACGTTCAATCAGGACAGATGAATCTCGGTGCCACCACCTTGCCTTTCAAATCTGACCCTGACCAGCGGATTCAAGGCCCCTTTTCCATCTACTTCTACACTACCGAACAGAGTCTAGATGGTCCCATCACAGGCTCAATCCGGACGGACGAATCTCGATGCCACCCCCTAGCCTTTTAAATCCGACCCTGACCAGCTGATTCAAAGCCCCTTTTCCATCCTCTTCTAGATTACCGGACGGATTCTAGATGGTCCCATTCTAGGTTCGATCTGGACAGACGAATCTCGGTGCCACCCCCATGCCATTCAAATCCGACCTTGACCAGTGGATTCAAGGCCCCTTTTCCATCTTCTTCTAGACTACCGAACGGAGTCTAGATGGCCCCATCCCAGGTTCGATCCGAACGGACGAACCTCTCTGCCACCCCATGCCTTTGAATTCCGACCTTGACTGGTGGATTCAAGGCACCCCTTTTTCCATCATCTTCTAGACTACCGGACGAAGTCTAGATGGTCCCATCCCAGGGTCGATCCGAACAGACGAATCTCGGTGCCACCCCTTTGCCTTTTAAATCCGACCCTGATCGACGGATTCAAGGCACCCCTTTTCCTTCTTCTTCTAGACTACTAGACGGAGTCTAGATGGTCCCATCCTAGGTTCGATCCAGATGGACGAATCTCGGTGCCACCCCTTGCCTTTGAATTCCGACCCTAACCGGTGGATTCAAGGAACCCCTTTTCCATCCTCTTCTAGACTACCAGACGGAGTCTAGATGGTCCCATCCCATGTTCGATCCGGACAGCCGAATCTCATTGCCACCGCATGCCATTGAATTCTGACCCTGACCGGTGGATTCAAGGCACCCCTTTTCCATCTTCTTCTAAACTACCAAACGGAGTCAAGATGGACCCATCCTAGGTTCGATCGAGACGAAGGAATCTCGGTGCCACCCCTTGCCTTTGAATTCCAACCCTAATCGGTGGATTCAAGGCACCCCTTTTCCATCCTCTTCTAGACTACCGGACGAAGTCTAGATGGTCCCATCCCAGGTTCGATACGGACGGACGAATCTCGGTGCCACCCCTTGCCTTTGAATTCTGACCATGACCGGTGGATTCAAGCCACCCTTTTTCCATCTTCTTCTAGACTACCGGATGGAGTCTAGATGGTCCAATCCCTGGTTCGATCTGGACGGACACCCCTTGCCTTTGAATTCCGACCCTGACCGGCGGATTCAAGGAATCCCTTTTTCCATCCTCTTCTAGACAACCAGATGGAGTCTAGATGGTCCCATCCCAGGTTCAATCCAGACGGACGAATCTCGGTGCCACCCCTTGCCTTTGAATTTCGACCCTGACCAACGGATTCAAGGCACCCCTTTTCCATCTTCTTTTAGACTACCGGACAGAGTCTAGATGAACCCATCCTAGGTTCGATCCGGACGGACGAATCTCAATGCCACCCCTTGCCTTTGAATTCTGACCCCGACCGGTGGATTTATGGCACCCCTTTTCAATCTTCTTCTTGACTACCAGACGGAGTCTAGATTGTCCCATCCTAGGTTCGATCTGGATAGACGAATCTCGGTGCGACCCCATGCGTTTGAATTCCGACCCTGACTGGCAGATTCAAGGCACCCCTTTTCCCTTTTCTTATAGACTACTGGACATAGTCTAGATGGTCCCATCTAAGGTTCGATCTGGACAAACGAATCTTGGTCCCACCCTTGCCTTTGAATTCTGACCCTGACCGGTAGATTCAAGGCACCCCTTTTCCATCGTCTAGACTACCAGACGGAGTCTAGATGGTCCCATCCCTGGTTTGATACGGACGGACGAATCTCGGTGCCACCCCTTGCCTTTGAATTCCTACCCTGACCGGTGGATTCAAGGCATCCCTTTTCCATCTTCTTCTAGATTACCGAACGGAGTCTAGATGGTCCCATCCCAGGTTCGATCCGAACGAATGAATCATGGTGCCACGCCTTGCCTTTGAATTTCGACCTTGACCGGTGGATTTAAGACACCATTTTTTCCATCCTCTTCTAGACTACTAGACGGAGTCTAGATGCTCCCATCCTAGGTTCGATACGGACGAACGAATCTCGGTTCCACCCTTTGCCTTTGAATTCCGACCCTGACAGGCTAATTCAAGGCACCCCTTTTCCATCTTCTTCTAGAGTACCGGACGGAGTCTAGAAGGACCCATCCCAGGTTTGATCCTGTCGGACGAATCTCGGTGCCACCCCTTGCCTTTGAATTTTGACCCCAACCGGTGGATTTAAGGTACCCCTTTTCCATCTTCTTCTAGACTACCGGACGGAGTCTAGATGGACCCATCCCAGGTTCGATCCGGACGGACGAATCTCGGTGCCACCCCTTGCCTTTTAAAACCGACCGTAACCAGCGGATTCGAGGCCCCTTTTCCATCTTCTTCTAGTCTATTAAAATGGAAGACGAGGAAAACCTTATAAAACATGCAAATCATGCAATGGAAAAGCAGGTCGTAAACCAGAAATGGGTAAGGATCCCTGTTACGCACGAGGAAGGTATTAGGCACCCTCGTGTGCCCGATAAATCGGTCTTCTATTGGTTTCTCTTTTGCTTATGAAATGTTGGTTTCTCAACCTTTGCTATATGCCCGAGGTCGATATGCCATGCCATGCTTGGTGCCTTATGCTAAATAAGGGTGCATGATGTGTAGGGTGTGTCCTAGTGCTCAGAAGTGTCACTCGTATGTTGGGTCAAGTGTCGATGCAAAGTCATTGCATGAATAAAATCAAAGATACATCAATTTCGAGTGATTTTTTCATCCTTGCTTTGCTATATGCCAAATGCAATCTAACATGCGTAAGAAATAGTTAAAAGCAGAGCTATGCCTCCCTGGTATGTCATGGAAGAAAACCGAGAAAAATCCAGAAGCAAAACATGTCGAGAAAGCGTGCTAAAAACCATATGAAAACTAGATGTGTGCTACTGAAAAAAGGCTGATGCGCCTGTTTGGCACGCCAGACTGACGCTCCAGTCTGGTGCACCACATATGTGCTCCTATGTGGGCCAGAGAGATGTGCTGAGGGAAAACAAAAACCTATGCAATGCCATGTCACATGAGAATGCCTTCCAGAAAATCATGCCATGTAAAACCCTTTACAGAACTTGGAAAATATGCCTTAAAAGAGAAAGAAATGCAAGTGCAATGACGTGTGGACCTTGTGCTCAAGGGTTGGTAGCCTCTCACAAGATCACACTTTATGCATGCTAAATGAAGGATGCAGGATTCAGCCATGCCACTGGATCATGGGCTGATGCACAAGGCTCTCCACGTAGGAGTAAGGTGCAACTAGCCTATCAGATTCTGACCATGGACTGAATATCCAAAGGGAGAAAACAACTAGGAAACAATCTTACTTTAAACTGAAAACATGCATGCAAAACCATGGAATATAAAAGAACAAGCAATAAAAGAATCAGTCTCAAAATCATTCAGAAAACCATGCAAGCAAATATGCAAAAGTGAATGTTTTACTCTGTGACCAGTCTAGTGCTCCTGAATGGGGCGCTGGAGAGGTGTGCCACTTTGTTGCGCCATATAGGTGCTTCCCAGAAAATCTGGATCAGACTGCAATCTGATCCAAACCCTGACCCAGAATTGAGACAGGTGATTTATACTAATGCAGGTTGATTCATGTGGATGTTAAAAAACATGTCAGGATGCATATGATCAAAGCAAGCCATCTTATTATCATTTGATGAAAACAAGATGATTTAATGGGTTCATGGCAGAAACGCATACAAAAATGCAAAGGGGCAAACATGAAACAAGTAAACCCAAATAAAACTTATGTAAGTGATGATCATACCAAGAATATAATAAGGAAAAGATAGCTCATGCAGGCAACATAGTGCAGATTTTTATGCTAGAAACAAAGTAAACTTGCTTGCAAACAAAAATGTAGATTTGCATGAAGAGCATCTTGCAAAGAGGATAAGTAATTTATCATGGAAACCTCATGAAAATACAGATAAATCAGACTATACATGTGGAATTTCTTGCATGCTTTATTTCATTGCAAAAGAATAAGAACTTAAAGGAAAAGTGGGAAGGACCTACCTTGTCCAAGATGTTCCTTCAAGAAAGAAAAGAAAGACC